>JAMXBC010000706.1:0-15078 GCA_024138005.1 Lumnitzera racemosa
GAATTCCTTGATTTTAATGCTTTTAAAATTATATACAAGTGAAAAATTCGGGTAAATAATTTGGGGTTAAGTTAATATCTTGAAAAAGTATTAATTTTAATTTATGACCCCCTCCGATTAAGAATAATAGAGATAGAATTGAAAAAAATACCATGTTAACACTGGGGGAACAACTCTTAAATACGTTATTTTTCCCTTTTTAAGTCATTTTAAATTTTTTCCACTTCCAAATTGTTTTGGTCAAGTCTCATAATTAATTAGTTTTTTAATTTTAATATTTTTAATTCATTCAACCCATCAAATTTTCTGTTAGATAATAGAGCAAGGGTTAGTTTTAATACTCGAATCTTTGAGAGATTAAATTTGGGGACTTAAATTGCAAATTTTAAAATTTGATAAGTCACTTACCTCTATCAATTTTTTGACACCGTTACTGGGGACTTAAATTTTAAAGAACCTATTTTGCTTTATTACTTTCATCATTTTTTTGTCTTTTTTCCTTTCATTTTTTTTCCTTTTTTTTTTTATTACTTCAAGCTACAATTGATTCATATTTCTTCCCCTTTATATGCGGGGCTGGAAGCAACCCAAAAGATTTCGAAAAGCTTGATCCAAAAATTAAAAAAAAAAAAATCCTTTCTTTTTTTTTTGTTTTGTTTTGGCAAATTATTTTTAGTAATATTTTTTTTTTGTGCATCTTATTTTCTCTTCTTTGCATTTGCATGTTTTTTTTTTAATTAAGGTAAGCCCCAGGGTTTAAATTTTTTTTAAATTGACTTACTGTTAAAAAAATATAGAGTAAGGTTGGTGGAATCAAGGCATAGCATTGGAATTCTTCTGTAGCAATTGGGTAAACCCTACCCATGGATTTGGGGATTTGGTTGATATTGCGTAAAACATTTTTGTTTTTCCTGTCGATTTTTTTAATCCTAATACCCAACATACAATTATTCTAATTCCGGGGAGACAAACGAAGGAGAATCTCTAGAAAAAAATTCTTACGATTACCTAGAAAAAAGAAACTACGGCCCCTTTTGCATTTTTACAACCTGATTTGTACCCAAGTGTTTTGCCACACAACCTTTTAACGGGTAAATAACGATCAAAAGGGAAAAACTAGGGTAACGCGCTATGAACTTTAAAAAGTGGGGGCACCTTTAAACTTGTGGTTTTGCCCCTTTACTACCCTCAACTACCTTATTATGCCACTCTAGGTCTTCAAAAAGGGATCTTTTAACTATTTTCAAGAGAAGTCATTTTGGATATAGAAAGTTTTTAAAGTAATAGAGAAGGTAATCGGTGGGGTTAAAGGGGAAAAAAGGGGTTTTAAAAAAATCAGAGAACCATTAACCATATATGAAACAAAGTGTTTTGAGTTAAGAGGGGTTTGGGGGGAACACTAAAAAACCTTTAATTCCCACAATCTAGAAGTGCTTCAGTAATGAAGAGTGTGAAATGTTTTAACCCCAATTAAAAGACATTTAAAAGGCAGACAAACAAGTTAAGCACGATAAGGCTTCTTTATTTTCTTATTTTGAATCTTTTGTAGAGAAGTGGGACTTGAGAGGGAAAGAGTGAAGTTTTCCAGATATGTTGTCAAATTTTAAGGGACAACAATTTTTAAAATTCTTTATGTTGAACCTACATGATGATTTTTGGGGGAAAAAGCCACACTTGAGTTTTATTTGTTGAGAAAAAGTCTACTACATCTTCTTTAGCTTTATAGAAAATAGGGTACTTTCCAATGGAACCCCGGGGAGGCAATTTAATTTTTATTTTTTTAAAGGGGTATTCTAATTTTAGTTTTTTCACTTTATTTTTTTTTTGAGCATTTTATTTTCTTTATTTTTCAAGGTTTTTAGGCATTCAATAGGGGGAAAAATCGTACATGGCAATTTCAAGGAAAATTTTATGTCAAAGTGTCAAAAGAGGGAAATTTCAACTTTCCTTTTTTTCCTTTTTTTTTTTTTTCCTTTTCCCCCTTCGCTTTTTTTTTTTTTTTTTTGCTTTTATTGTTAAATGACTTTTGGGACAATGATGTTATTTAAAAGGGGGGAAGGGGTATTTTTAAATTTGTTACTATTTAGAAGGCAAATTTTTCTCATTGATCAAATTTAAATTTTTAAGTAACTTCCATAGGTGATTAATAAGTATCAGAATTTGAAGTGTTAAGTTGTATTGACTATTTCATCCCAATCAGTATTGATCTTATACACTATAACTAAAATTGATTAGTCAAATCTTTGAGGGCAAAGTTAAGACTTATTTAGCCAAGACTATGGGACTTGAGATTGGAGCAACATCAATAGTTAAGAGCAGTTATTGTTATTTTTAAATTTACTTTAATGTATACTTTTCTCTTAAAAATTTTTTTCAGGCCCTAAAAATCCTTAAAAACAAACAAATGAAATTCTTTTTTTGAGAAACTCCGTAAAAACATAATGTTTTGGAGGTGGAAGGTAATAATAAGTGAAAATAATAGTTAAATAAAAAGAAAAAAAAATGGTAAGAATTCGTCTTGGTCATCAGAAGAGCAAGATTGAATCTCATTATCAATGCCAATAAGATAAATTGGTAAGGACTCATCTTGGTCTATTAGGAAAGCAAGATTAAGTCTTAATGCCAATACCAAACAAGGAAAAAAGAAGAGAAAGAGTTGGAAATAAAATGGCCCTTTAGTCAGAATAACAAGGTTCTTTCCCACTATTAAACGAGGGCTAACTTAGTATGAATCATTCATGGTCCATTAAAAGCGAGATCCTTTCCTTAAATTTAATACAATCATTTTTTAAAGGTAATTTCCCTTAAATAAAGTAAATTTTAAAAAAAAAAAAAAAAAACCTTTCCAACAAAAGCATGATTTAGGAAATGACCAGAGATTAAGTAATGTAAAATGTGTTTGTTTGGATTCTAGTGCTTGGTGAGATTGAAGAAAAAAATGTATACACTTTAGTTAAATGGACAAAATTTTATGACTCTTTCTTAATCCAGCGAGATGTTAAATCCAATTTTCAAGTTTAGGAATCCTTGGGTTAAATGACTCGACAAAACTTTTACTTGCATAGATTAACTAGTGAGTTCGAGTATTAAGTATTCTTAGAGCATTCAAATATGGTTAGGTGAACTTATAAATTTAAATTGAGAGTGAGTTTGATTGAATTATTATTGTAATTAATTGAAAATTTTTTTTTTTCTTCAGGTCAAGTTATTCGTTCACCAATTTCTAAGTAGTGATAAATTTTTAATTAGCATTTCTTATCTCAAAATTTTTGTTTTGATTTATTTGCTGGGGGACAAGAAAATGCCCCAGTTTAGGAAAGTTTGATAACTCTTATTTTAAATACACTTTGTGTAGTGATTTTATAGCATTCCCTTATATTTTTTGTTGTTTCAAAAAGAAATTTGGGACATTTAATTGAGTCAAATTTTAATTTCAAGGTTTGAATGTATTATCGGATTGAAAATGAAGAAAATGAATAAAGTTTCACTTAAATTTGAAGTTTAAATGAAAATTTTTTATTAAAAAGAGCAATTATGATGTTTGTAAAAACAATATTTTTAACGGTGTTGTAATAAAGAATCTCTGTATTTGGATAAAATGTTATGGTGTGAATGCACTTATATGATTTGAAAAAATGTTGATACGTTCTTATGGATTTGTTATATGCTATAAATGGTTTTTATTTTTTTAAGAAAAGTATCCTTTATTTTAATAATATCACAAATAAGAAGAAATATAAACAAATAATTTTTAAATGTTATAATCATTTAAAGGGAGCATGAGAATATATAACATGCTTAAAAAATGAAAAAAATTATTTGATCATTTTAGGAGTGTTTGCTATCATCAAAAGTAGGGAGAATATTGATTTTTTTCCTAAAGATGTTTTGATGATAACAAAACATTGTTTTTAGTGTTATAACTTATCTAATGTATAGCTACAAATAGTAGGAAATTTATCTACTTGATTCCAAGAAAAAAAATTTACATATTGGAAGAGTTTTGGAAGAGCAAATGTTATAAATATATTAAAATTTTTAGAGGCTTCAAAAGTAATGAAAATGGTGAACAAAGCTTCATGGAAAAGAAGAAGGAGTAATCAAACATAACTCAAAAGCTATAAGCTTTGTTGAAAGCATAAGTATAGCTTAATAGCATAATACAAAAATTTAAAAGCAAATGAAATTTGAATTTGAACAAATCAAAGCAATAGAAGAGAAATTGCATAAAAGGTTTATTATAAGGAATTTAATCGGGAGCAATAACTAGAAATAAATTAAAAATTTGAACGAGAAGAAAAGCATAAGCTAACTAAAATGTAAAAAGTGTTGAAGGCCTAGTTTCTACGAGTTAAATGTATTCGGGTAATACATTTAACCAAACATCTAATGAATATTTTCTTACAGATGTTACATGAAACTATCTTTTTTTCCTAAGAAACCTATTACATATTCCTTTATGTCATATTTAAAATTTTAAGAAACTCTTTTTTTTTTTTAAGAAACTCAAAATTTATCCCTAAGTTTCTTTATAACAGTTTCTTAACTTTTTATTTTAATATTTTTATAGGTCCCAATAACATACTTTGATTAATAAAAAAAAAAAAAAACAAGCCCAAGGAGCATTTTTTTGCAAAAAAAAAAACTCATGTTAGCTAAGGAACTCACATTATCCCTAAAAGAACCCAAATGACAATGGAATGACGCTAGGGCATGGGACTAGAGAATAGACACTACGAGATATATCAAAAATTCCAAGAAATTAAGGGGATACTTTTATGCAACAAATACGACAAGATGCAATACATATGAGAAGAAGGAACCCCTTTAATGGATAAAGAAGATATTCATAGAAAAAGGAAATACAAGGATATATTAAATTTGCAAAACCAAATGAATATTATAAAAGGATATTTCCCCTTTTAAACTATACGAAGGAACGAAAAAAACTCAACGACATGCAATAGCTTCTTCGATATTAAGCCTTGAAGATCTTTTATATAGAGGAGCTGTACAAGTTGAACAAAAAGACAACTAATAAAACAAAACAGGAGAACTTCTGCTGAAGTATTTTTTCAATATTGTTTCATATAGATATTGTGTGAAACTTTGATGAATTTATATGGTCATCCTTGATAGAGTTACAAAATCTTAAAAAAATAATGGTTTTAGCTATTTAAACAATAGTAATGGAAGACCTTATAACTTGCAATCAATCTTTGGAAGTATTGATTATGAGGTAAGGTAAGTCTAGGGAATCAAAAACTTATGGTATAGTTTATACACCCCATCTTAATTTCTTTCACATGATGGAAAAGACCGATGTGAAAGACTAGTTTTCCCTTTGTCATAGGTAAAAAAAAGAACCAACTCAAAGGAGGACCCTCTATGAATCATTGTTTAGTTTTTATCCTTTCTCTATTTATTTTACATAATTTATTTAATTGTTTTTATTGCTTTTGCACATAATTTTTTTATAATATATTCATAAATGTTCTTTTTTGGGTAAAAATATTTTTGTCAATGTGATTAGAGAATAACTAAAAAAAGGTTTTTGTTTTTAATTTTGTGAAAAATATTTAAGTTTCACATTAATGAATCCAACCCACCCTTCTTGACTATTTTTAAGACCAACAATTTACCAAAAAATTTCACCTTCTCACTCATTTGTAGAATTAAATCTAGTCATATTTCTACTATTCTCTACAATCTTAATAAGAGTAATCAAAAAATTCCTTGTGAATAATGTTTCATATGGGGCTATCTAAATTGTAGTTTCGATAGCTATTATTTTATGCAAATTCAATCAATGGTAGATAGGTACCCCAATCACCCTTAAATTCTCAAAGACAAACTCTCAACATTACTCTAAAGTTTAGATTTTCTTTTAAATTGAACCATTAATCTAAAGATAATAAACTAAGTTAAATTTTGGGCCATATACCCAAAGCTTTATATAAATTAATCCCAAAATCTAGAGAAAAACCTTATATCTCCATTTGAAATGATACTTAAAGATATACCATAAAGTTGAATAATTTCTTGAGTATATAATCTTGCTAATTTATCTAGGATAACTTGTCGTTATTAGAAGAAAACATACACTTTTACTAAGATGATCTAAGATTATCTAAATAGAACAATTCCTTATTCCCTTTTCTCTAGAAGAGATACAATAGAATCTATTGTTATATGATTATGTTTTCCCCAAAGGGGGAATTTACAAAGCTTGTAATATTCTTCCTTTAGGTCTTTTTTTTTTTTTTTTTTTCTTTTCCCTTAGAAAAGGGACTCTTCCCAATCTTTTATACTTCACTTTACTTATCGAAATTTAAGGCATTCTAATTACATACTAAGCTATAATTTTTTTATTTCTCTCCATAAGTACATCATTTTTAAATCTTGATGTATTTGGTTCCTTTCCCAGGTGTATTATATATCCAGATTTATAAACTTCTTCCAATATTTCCCTTTTTTTTCCAAAGACAACCTTTTTGTTATATTCTGTAAATCTCCATCTTTTCCGTGTATTGACTAATGTTACTTTTATAGTCGATTGAATTTCTAGATTCACTAATTTTGCATTTGATTTATGCTATCTAAACTCTAAGGCATCTTCCCCAACTCCCTTATCAAATTTCCACTGAGGGTGTGAGTGAGGAATAAAGCTACATAACTAAAACTCTTATGATTGATGTTTTTCGACTACTACACTTACTTTACCTAGATGGTTGTTGATATTGATATCATAATCCTTAACCGACTCCTACCATCTCCTTTATTGTAAGTTTAGTTTCCCTTTTTAAAAAAAAAACATTTTTAAACTCTTATGGCTCACATATATATCATAATGTTGGCCATACCAATAATGTTGCTATATTTTCATAACAAAATATTATTGCCTGCTAATTATAGATCATGTGTAACTAATTTCTCCTATGTAGATTAAGTTATGTAAAAGTATAGGTAATGACCTCTCCTTTTGCATCCCAACACACCCCAAGTCATTTCTAGAAACATCACTACAGACATCATATGACTCATTCCGATCAGGTAAGACTAATATTGGAGTTTTAATCAACCTTCTTTTATTCTCTTGAAAACTTACTAGCACTTCTCATCTCATTCAAATTTGACCTGCTTTCTAAGTTGACCTAGTTAAAGATCTTGAAAACTTTGAAAAGTCCTAAGAAATCATCTATAACAACTTAGTAAGCCCAACAAACTATTGGTTTTTTAAGATTGTACAAAGTTTGTTTCCAATGAAATATGGCCTTAACCTTCTTTAGATCTATCAATATCCCTGTCCCAATATAATATGCCCTAAGAGCATTATCTTTTCAATCCAAAATTCACATACATAAATTATTATTGATTTACTTTTACAAAGCTAATCTCAAGTGTTCTGCATGTGTTTCCTTATCCTTAAAATAATATCAGGATATGAAACTATCAAAATCACTACGAATTTATACAGTATGTTTTGTAGATTTTATTTATCAAATCAATGAATAATTTTGGGGCTTTTCCTCGACCTAAAGGACATAGAATTCACAACGTTTATACCTAGTCTAAAAGCAATCTTGGGTGCACCTTTGGCTTAATCCTCAATTAATGTAATGGTATCTTGACTTAAGATCAATCCGAGTGAATATAATTGCTCCTTGTAGTTGATTGAATAGATCATCTATCTTAGGTGATCTATTCTTAAGAGTGACTTTATGTACCTTTCAATAATCTATGCATAATCTTAACTATCATTTATGTTTTATAAATAGGAGTAGTACTCTCCATAGCAACAAGCTTGGTTGAATGAATCACTTGTAGATTAATTCTTACAACTAAGTGTTCAATCCTTTGAGCTATATAATTGTCATCCCTTATGAAGCCTTTAAAGATGGATTTCGTTTTAGAGGGCAATTCTTTAAAAAATCCACTTCGCAATGTAGAGACAATTTGAGTAATTTTTTAAGCAATACATCAAAATTCAAGAAATCTTAAACTATGGCTATTTATGATATCTCACTATTTTCTCATCATTTTCTATGATAGATACCCAATAATATTGCCATTCATCAATCATTCTCATCATTTACTTCAACTACAATTTTAGTGATTTATTTATGCTAGTTTTACTAGCATAACTCCACATTCTTTCAACAATTAATGGTTTCATTTATGTTTAGACAATCAATTAATCCTTTTAATTAGCAAAATAATGAGATCAATTGCAAACTCTATAAGCTCCATCTCTGGTATTTTTTTTATTTTTCCATCTTTTAGAATGCTTTAGGTTGACACTTTTTCTTCTATAGGAGTCTTGACTCTATAATGTTACTTCTTTCACTTATTTTGAATCCACCTAGTTGCATTAACTATTAGCTAGCAAAAGAATAAGATACTCTTGTAAAGAAGACAATAACCACATGTTTCTCTACTATTAAAGTTGCACCTGTAATTATATTTAATTGTACTTATCAGTAGCATAGATGATGGTAAGTTTTACTCTTACTCTTGGTAAATTCCCGAATTAATACTTGTTTTGATTAAGAATTTTAAAATTATTGAGGTTATATTATTTAATTATTCCATAAGTTTGCATAGATACACATATGCATCTATTTTTTTGTCAATTGAAACAGTACCTTGTACTATTGTCATTAGTCCTTCTTGTTAAAGCATGGAAGCAAAATCATAAGAACCCAGTTTATCTATTCCTCCTTCTATTAACATCTCTTCAAGTGTTATCAATTAGAAACTTCTCAAAGTTGATGGATACACATCCTGCAATGTGATCAATCATTTGTAACAACCCCATTCTATGAAATAACTCTTTTTAAAGTCATTTTGTAAAGAGAAAATAATCCTATAAAAGCCTGACCTAAACATACCACTGAAAAGTTTTGAAAAAAACCCACAAAAAAACTTTAAGTTTTTGAAAGGGTAGTTTATAAGCTAAAGAAATGCTATAAAGCTTAATTATTATAACTAACTTCCAAGCACTGTGTTAAGAAGCCTTTTTTGTTGGGTTGAGAAAGAGAGAATACAAGATCAAAGCTTGAATTGCTCCTATCTTCCTTTCATGGATTGCACTTCTTCTTCATTTAAATTACCTTCTATTCCTTCTTACTATAAAGGAAAAAATTTTGAGCATAAGCATTAGGGACATTTTGTAAAATAGAATCCTTTAGGAAGGTTTCCTTTCTTTTGATTTTTCCAATATCTTTGGAGATGATGGCTTTGAGTCAACCTTTTAGGTTCAAAGAATAATTGTACACGATTTGAAAACTATTACGGACATAACAGGTAGTACTCTTGCTATATATTTATTTTAGCCTTTTAATTAGAACCATTTCAAATGTAAAAAGAGAATGAGAATTCTAATGATTTAGAAATAAACAATCTAACATTTCAAATAATTTCTCTTTATAGTAAGAATATAATGTAACTATCTTTTGATGGAGAATCGGAATTTCCTTGTGGTACTTACTATTTTGTGGCAACGATTCAAAGTATTAGCAACAGGGTAATGTCACAAAGTGTAACTAAACTCTACTAAAAGGTATAATTTACTATTTGTAATTTGAAAAATCATTTGCTATTTAATTAAAGTTTTCACGATTACCTTTGTTACTATAATTAATTCTATTAAATCAGTTTGCTAATGTGGATATAAGGATGAACAAGAATGGACTTATAGTCGATAGTATGTCGAATAACCCAGTTTTTTGAAGTGGATTGTTATTCATTCGCCTTTAGTAACCAATTAGGCCACCTTTAAGGTGAGGTGGCCAATGGCTACCTAGTGGAAGGTTACGCAAAGTCCTATAGGTGGTCATCGACCACCCTTGCCTTGGAGTAGTTATAATGTTTAATTCTTGATTCATCCTTATATCCATATTAACAAATAAACTTAACAAAGTTAGTTTATGTAGTGAAAGTGATCGGAAAACTTCAGTTTATGTAATAAATTGATCTTTTCAAAATATAGGTAGTAAATTACACATTTTAGCAAAGTTTGGATACCATTTGTAACATTAATTTTATTAAAATCATAATCATTTTCTAACAGTAGCCCTACGTTTGTCTCCACCAGTACTAGCATACTTATTTGCATGTTTCGTTAATTTGATTGATATCTGTTATATTTATCACAAAAATTTGGAATTGCTTATGTTGTTCAATACTAAGGTTATAGATATTAAGGACATTATATATGCTTTTATTTGATGTCATGTGCATGCCACATGCATAAACTTTGGGGCAATGACATCGTTTACATTGATCGATGTTAGATAAGTGTACCTATTCAAGTTATAGTATAGTTAAAATGAACGTGAATCCAAATATCAATCCTATAAGGAACCATGTGTATGAGAATCTAAGCTACTAGCAATTTACCCTAAATTACCAATTATATAACTTAACAACACAGAGGTAGTTATGATTAAACTGGCAAGTTGAATGAAGAACAATAAGCAAAATAAGAAAAATAAAATAACTAAACGAAATTAAAACAATCAACATGAATCAATAAAGAGAAATAAACATGATCTTTTGTAAATTATTGTTATTTACTCTTTACTTCCAGGTAACTATTCAATTTCAATTATTTCTTTTACCTAGAGAATCCTAAGTTTATTTCTATGGAATTTGGATTATGAATTAATCGGACTCACATCTCTAGTCTCTTCTTAGTCTCGAAACTCTCTATACCAAAATCGCTTTTGAATAGAGTAGCGCAAGATCACTTTAAGAACTTAGATCTCGTTATTATGTTGGCCACCTTCAATTACCCTAATCTAGAGAAATTCACTACTTAATCTCTTACCACACTCGATTCCTTTTAATTACACATGTCTGTTCAACTATAGGACTCATAACTTTATAGTAAACTCATATATCAAATTAGCAACCCAAGTAAATACTAATTGATGACATTATAGTCAATGTAATTAGATCATCAAAGAACAAAATCATAAAAGAATAATAAATCGTTGCAAGAAGAACTAAATTTCAATAACAATTTATTAAGAAAAATTCAAAGAGACAACATAATTGAAAGAAATGAAGAAGTAAATTAAGAGACACCCCCACTTTATTCTAAGGTACAACTTTAACAAAAGGGCTCCCTTTGAAAACCTAAGCCTAAAAGTCTATATATAAGTTGTTCGACTAGGTTTACAAAGAAAATTTAACAAAAATAAAATATTCGCTCGTTGTAAGATGTCCATGGGTTAGGTACATAGTCATAGAGTGTAAGCATGTATTTACACTTCATGTGAAGTCTTGGCAATTTGATGAAATTACAAGATGTAAGGAACATAGGTGGGGACCACAGCTATGGTCCCCGACTATAGTCTTCATTAGGCCTCATTCTTTGCCCATTTCTCATCTGCTTCTCTTATTGATCAATACTTGTGTCCAAATTAAGCTTAAATGTGATGAAAAAAACCTTAAAAACTTCACAAAATGCTTCTAGAGTACTTGAAATAAAATTTAAACAAATTAAGCTTAAAATATCATAAAATTAACTAAATTAACATTCAAAATAACATAAAATAAGTATATAAAATGTGTGCTAAATTATCATTGTCATTACACCTCAACTTTACTACTTTTGCAATTATACACCCAAAGTTTAATTTGTTTTATTATACATCCAATGAAAGATTTAAATGTCACTATCTACGCTTCAGTAACTTTAATTTATTGTTAGTTTAGTTAGCACAATCAGCCAATAGAGTCGTTGCTTGTAACACTAATAGATCTCATGACCCGTATTTGTGAAGTAGGTCATGACCTACTTTTTGCAGGAGGTAGCCAGTGACTATCATTTAAGGTCACTCAACCCCTTTAAGGTCATGGATAACTACCCTGTTGGCTAATTATGCTTATTATTAATAATGTGAATTGAAGTTAATTAAAGTGTAGATGGTGACAACTAAATCGTTAATTAAATGTATACTTAAACAAATTAAAACTTCAAGTGTATAATTACAAAAAGTAGCAAAATTGAGGTATAAATTATAATATTTGATCTAAAAACTTTCACCATGAAACTATAAAATTGCAATTGTTTTATAAGGTAAATCGAAAAAACACTTCTTTATATTTTTGTTACACACGTTTAGATTATTTATTTCTGAGATCGAGCACTTAAATATAAAGAACATATTTTTAGACTTGTATTATTATTTGATTTTGGATGAATGAAATTAAAAAACTAAAAGCATTGTTAATAATTTTTAAAGACTAAAATGAATATGTAGGAGATTAAAATAATATCTTTTTTCTAAGAAAAATTAGAGGGTCTAAAAATACCCAATATTAAAGATAAAATGAGTAAGTGCTGGTGATGGTTTGAGCTCGAGAGGGATAACTAATGGCCCATCAATCACATGAGGTGGTAGACTTACAAGAAAATCTCTTGTAGCAAGGCTAGTAAAGGTCTTTCGATACTTAAGTTAGTAAAGGAAGGAGAGAAAGAAGATTGTGCATCTTAAGAGCATAAAGAGTGAAATAGGAGCTTTAGATTATGATCCTTTTTTTGTACCTTTAGCTCTATGACCAATTTATAAGACATGGAGCTTGCCTGCCAATGATACGTGGTAGCTTAGGATTAGTTTGTACATGGTTGGTACAAAACATACGCGTATGGTATGGGAGAGATAGAGCTGCCTTGTAAGTTGTAAGCCTTAGGAGTGGTGGCAGTCACGTTTAAAATGGGTAACATCCAAGGCGACAAAGTACATAGGGTATACTACAAATGTCATAAAACATTTAATGAGGATCCACTTGAGAAGAGCAAGCTATTAAAGTGAGTGGCTGGAGCTGAGATATAGAATCGAGTTAGTCAGTCTCCTCCCTTACCATCTACCCTCCTCATAAGCTTTCTTTCGCACTAAGCTTTCTTCCCTTTGAAAGTAACCATTGTGCTACTCTGCCCGCTGGATTAAGGATAAGGGATGTTAGAACAAGCCTTATTAATACCTTTACATTAGGAAGAAAAGAATTTATATTCTACAATCAGGGATTATTATAGGTAGAGGAGTAGAAAAAGAGACAACATTGAGAGAGAGAGAGGCATTGAAGGCTCTGAATTGTACCCTGAACAATTAGCATATGCTTAGGTAGGGCTAGAGCTGTATAATAAGCTTGAATCAATGTAGCCTACAGATCGAAGGGCCGGGCACATAAATTCCGCTAGATGGAGTCTTTAAGGGACCCGATGAGGTCAAGGTGGAAAGATGTTTAAGTTCGGCCCGAGTAAGCTATGCTAACTCATAAGTAGAAAAGACAGGATGATCCATCAACTAAGGACTAAGGAGCATGCTTAAGGTGGACCCGAGTAGGCTACTTGACTTGGGATAGAATTAGCTTGTCAACCCAAAGGAGCAGTCAAGTTGTGGCAATATCGTTGTATACTACGAGAAGATCTGAGATCATGTACCATCTTGGTCAGGAACCTTCGACGCACTACACAAGGTGTCATACAATCCTGACTTCCACTTACAGACTAGTATCAAGTAATAACAGGGCATTTAATATGAATTAAACCATAATATCTAAACCCAAAATAAAATATAGACAGGGTTCAACGTTTCCCTTGACTTAAGGCATAAGATCCAAAATAAAATAATGCTAGTAGTCTATGCTACTCAAAATACTAAAAGACACAAAAATGAGTTTTAAAGAGTCTAAATTGTAATACCTTAAAGTTTTAAGCTCATATGATAACTCGAGGATCCTAGCTCCAAAATTTAGAGTGTCGAGCTATATTATCCGTTTTAGTACAAACTTTATAGTAGGTTAGAAAAGTTAGATGAAGTATTGTAGTAAAGTCAATTTCTTAAAATAAGTTATATAAAAGAATTAATTTAAGAAAAATGTGAATTTATCGGTAAAGTTGATAATTATTGAAAATGCGAAATTCAAGCTTTAAGATATAACGAGATATTAAAAATAAGTTATTTAATTTTCAAAAATAATAAATGAAGTTAAATTATATACAATAACTATATTAACATAGAATATGAATTATCTGTATTAAATACATGTACATAATAGAAATAAATTATAAAAATAAGGAAAATTAATATAAAATCATGAAAAATTAATAAAAAAGTGCATGGATGAGCCATCAATGATGTGGCAGCATAGGAAACAATGGAAACCATAAGTCATCAACAATTTAATAAGAAATTGACTCCTCAAGCTTGGAAAAACTAGAAAAATGACATGTGTATGCCACATATCCAATTTTTAATAAATCCAACCAATTTGAGAATTATAAATAGGACCTATACACATTAAAAAAAAACATTTGGAAATTTGAAAACATAAGACAATCACTCAAGGAAATTTTAAAAAATTACAAAAAATAAGAAAAATAGGCCAAAACAGAGTTGGTTCTGATCTAAGGTGGTTCATTAAGATAGAAACAACTGATTTGAAGCAGCTTGGAGGTTAAAGAGAGGGTGGTGTGGCCAGTTATTCCAACAAGGTTGGGTAGTTCTGTTGTGGCTGAAGGCGGTTAATTCAGGTGAACCAAAATTCCTGTAGATTTTTTCCTAATTTTTTAAAAATACTAAATGGTGTTAATTAATTATAAAAACTGGTCTGTTGAGGTTATTTTATGTGTATATTAATTTATAATTTTATTTTAATGAAATAATTAGTAGAAATATAAGGTGCTTAAGGAATTACCTTGTTTAGATGAAAATTAGATTAAATTTTAGAAATATTAAATAATGTCATTTCAAGATGAATTTTTAGACATAATATACTTAACATGTGTATTTAATTTTTGTCATAATAATTTTTTAAAATAATCAAGTTTACTTTTTTTATAATTATTTTGGATAAAATTGGTAATTTTTGTTGTTTTGTTGAATTAATTGTTTATGACAAAATCAATATATAAGACTTATGTATTCTGATTTTTGAAGTGTATAATAATATTTGGGAAAACTTGATTTATTATCTTGTGATTAAATTTACTTATTTTTTTAATTTTTATAATTTTGAGCTAAAATCTATTTTTTACAAATATAGGCAATAGTTAGTTTAGTACAA
>JAMXBC010000707.1:0-15029 GCA_024138005.1 Lumnitzera racemosa
TACTATTGGGGAAAAGGAAAATTCCCCTTGATTTATTAAAAAACTTTTAAAAACCCCCGAAAAAGGGGAACAAATTTTTTGGGGTTTTGGAAAAATTTTTAAAAAACTAAAAAAAAAAAAATTTTTAAAAAAAAAAAAAAACCCCAAAAAATCCCAACATTTTTTCCCAAAAATTTAAACCCCCCCCAAAAAACCATGTTTTTTTTTTTAAAACCTTTTTTTAAAAAACCCTTTTGGGGAAAAAATTTTTAAAAGGGAAAACCCTTTTTTGGGCCCCAAAAATTTTAAAAAATTTTTGTTTAAAAGCCCCCAATTTTTCCCTTTTCCCCTTTTTTTTTTTTAAAAAATTTTAAAAAAAATTTTAAAAAAGCCAACCCCAATTAAATTTTTTTTTTAAAATTTCCTTTTGTATTAAAAAATTTTTTTAAAAAATTTTAAAAAATTTTTATTTAAAATTTCTTTAAAGGGGAAAAAAAAAAATTTTAAAAAATTTTCAATCTGTTTTAATTTTTTTTCAAAATAAATTTAAATTTAAAAAGGGGAAAAAAGGTTTTTTTTTGGGGTAAACTTAAAAATTTTACAAAAAAATTTTTTTTTTTTTTAAACTTTCCCCAAAAAAAAAATTTTTTTTTGAATTTAAACCTTTTTTTGAATTAAAAAAAATTTAAAAGGGGCTTGAAACCCCAAAAAAAAAAAAAAAAATTAAAAAAAAAAGGGGGGGTTTGGAAAGGGGGGGAAAAATTTTTTGTAAAAATTTTAAAATTTCCCTTTTGGGGGGTTTTAAAAAAAAGATTTAAAAAAAAAAAAAGTTTAATTATTCCCAAACCCAAAAAACGGATTGGGAAAAAAAAATTTTTTTCCCAAGGGTTCCCTTAAAATTTAAAAGTTGATTATTGGAGGGAAAAATAAAGCCCTGTGAAACTCTGAATTTAAAAAAACTCTTTAAAAAAATTGGGGCCCCAAAATTAGGTGATAATGATAAGAGTATTTTGGGGGGGAAGATGGGTATAAGTGTTCAAAACCAAAAATGCAATTTGAGTTAAATATCAAGTAAAGGGAAGTTTGTAATAACTTATTTGGAAATTAAATAATTTCCTTTAGGGTTAAAAGTCAATTTGGTGCCGGGTTAAAAATTTTTGAAATTAATGTGAGATGGGAAAAAAGAGTCTTAAGGCCAACGAAGTTTAATAAGATAGGTTAAGAAGGTTCAATTAAAAAAAGGAACATTTGACAACCCAACTTTAAGGGGATAAAGGTTAAATAATCTTTCCGAGAAAATTTTTATAATATGTAGTTTAAGTTATTCTAAATTTAAGGTGGATAAAATTTAAAAGAAAAACAAAAATAAAAACCAAACCAAAATAGTAGTTAAAAAAAAGGAAAGCTTTGATAAATTGTTGAAAAAATTTTCTAAGGTAGGTCAAGATAAAATTTTGGCAAAGTAAAGAGGGAAAATTATTATTTTAAAAAAACTACAGTTTAAGAATAAAATCTTAATATCTTGGTTTCTATAAAATTTTAAAAGAATTCATCATTAACATTGAGTATAAGAAATATAAATTGGAATTTGATTTACACCATTTAGATTAAATTTTCACAAAGGTAAGGTATTTAAATTTGGAGAAGAGCTTGTAACCGGGGAAAGTAGGGGCCCCAAAGTATATAATTTCCGGGTTTTGTTAATTGGGGTAAAAATTGCCCTTAAAAAGTTAATAAAATTCATTAATTGAAATTAAAGGGGAAAAACCTTGGTAACCCATTATGATAACCTTGTAACTTAGGCCAAATGGGGACCACTATGATAATATTTTTTTGCTATTTCTATGAGACCAAACAAAATATTTAAGGAATAAAAATGATTCTTCTTCCCCCTTTTTCGATAATAAAAATTTTTTAATGGAAATTATTTGTTTTGTAAACCCAATTACAGTTTATGATAAATTTTTATTACAAATTAATAACCTGGAGGTTAGGTAATTTCCCAAAATCCAAAGTTTGAAGTCGAAGTAGATTTGCCACTAAGTTGAAGGATGGTAGGTTATAGGTGAATTGACTAGGCAGATTCATCCAATTGACGTAGGCAGAAACAAATTTAGGTACCTAATTTAAGGCCTGTAGCTTAGGGATGGAAACAGTAAGATAACAAGCTTTAGATCTTTAAAAGTTTATAAAGAGCTCGGATTTGAATTAAAGATCAACCATTTAATAATTTCTACCCCCAAGCAAAGTGATCTAATAAAAAGTAAAGATAGGGAAAATTTAGTTAATTACTGTAAGGTTGTGTAGTATGCTTATTCCAACCTCTGTTTTGGGGTAATGTTTTAAGAGGAACCTTTCACAAATTAGGGAAAGCAAATTTTAGACTTGGAAAGGTGGGAATTTTCCTCCAAAGGTAGTTTTCCTTTAAATTTACCAACTTTACCATCCCAATTCGTATCCTTCTAATACTAAGGGTTCTTAGAAAAAACTTTAATATTAATCATTTTCGTCATAAAGTCTTGCCTATGTTGCATTCCCATACTGCCTTAAATACTTTAGGTAAAAATGTTATAAAGACCCTTATCTAGGTGAAAGTTAATACTCATGATCCTTAAAATCAAGAGGCCTAAAAGGTTAAGATCTCTAGATAAGTAAATCATTCTAAATTTAGTTAAGTAATATGAAGGAAAGTACCTAGGCGCTCAAGTTATTAATTTTTCCTTTAAAGTGTACAATAAAGGGTTATGACTATTTCCTTGAAGATCAAAAGATTATCTCTTGCAGAAAATGTTAGCATAATAACTTTAGAGGAGCCCCCACAAAGAACCAATTTAATGTACGGACAGGATAGAAAACCTAATGTGATAATTAGCATTTCAAGGCTAGCCTATGCTCAGCTGGTGTCAAAGTAAAAATTGTTAACAAACCTTTTCTTCAACCCAAAGACCTTCTAAATTATATCCTAAATTTATAATGCCTTACATTCAGGTCAATCTTTTAATTTTTGTCAATAACTAATCATTTTATGAAAATTGGGGAATGAAAATATCTAAATATAAATTTTTTGTAAAGGTTATGCCTTGTTACTCTAACTTCGGTACATTCTGCACACTAATAATGACCTGCCTTATGGAAATGTCTTGATTTACATATTTAGGTACACCTTCTTTTAACGCATTTTAGGTTGTAAATTTTTCTCGATAAATATTTAAAACCAAAAAATGGCCCTTTAAACAAAAAGTGGTTTTAAACTAAAAATTGTAAAAAAAATGCATTATTTGAATCAAGGGTTTAATAATTACTTGAGTTGCAAGAATTACTCACAGTTAGTTAATTTTCAAAGATAAAAAATTTTTAAAAATTTTTAAATTTTTTAATATTTTTAAAAACATTTTTATTTTATCAAAACCATTCCTTTTCACCAAAATTAAATTTCCTTAATTATCATTTTATTTTTTTCCCCTTATTAAAAACCTAAAAAACCCTTTTACTTTTAACCAAACCCCCATTTTTCCCCCAAAACCCCCTTTCCAATTCCCATTCCCCCCCCTTTTTTTCCCGGGTTTTTTTTTCCCCCTTTTTTCCCCCGGGGGGGGGGGTTTTTTGGGGCCCAAGGGTTTGGCCCAAAGGGGGGGGGCCCGGGAGGGGTTTTTTGATGAAGGGCAACAAATGTTCCTGCTGAGTGGTTCTGAAAGGGAGCTACTGGTTTGAGAAGCTCATGCTAGAGATCTAGCTAGCCATTTTGGGGAAAAGAGAATGATTGAAATATTGAAGGAGCGTTTTTACTAGCTTAGGATGATGAAGAATGTGCACCGAATACTTGAAGGGTGCAAAGTATGTAAGTATGCTAAAAGGAAGAGAGATCCTTATGGAGAATACACGCCCTTACCAATTCCCAAGCAGCTATAGATTGATATAAGCATAGATTTCATGCTCGGCCTTCCTCATACGTCAAGAAGACACTATTCAATCATGGTGGTGGTTGATCAGTATGGGCTACTTCAATCCCTACTACAAGACTAATAATGCTTTATTCATTGCTAACCTCTTTTTATAAGAAATTGTGTGACTACATGGAGTGCCAAGAAGTATTGTGTCTGACTGTAATTCAAAATTCACGAGCTCTTTTTGGAAATCCTTATGGAGGAAACTCAATACTAAGCTCTTGTTCAATACCTCTTACCTCCCTCAGATAGATGGCCAAACTAAAGTAGTTAACAAAATCGTCGGTAGTCTCCTACGTATCACTATTGGAAAGAACTCTCGTCACTGAGTCAATCCGACCCATAACTACCCATCATTGAATTTGCCTACAGTTGCTCAACTCATAACTCCACTGGAACATCACCATTTAAGGATGTTTATGGAATTAACCTGAACCTACCCATGGACTTAGTTAACAATTTGTCTACATAAGAAGAGAGTCAATCCAACCTGTAGTATGCTAAGGAGTTTCACAAGTTACACCAAAGAATTGCTGAGCAATTGACCACAATTGTAGCTTGACAGAAGGAAACAGGAAGCCATGGAAGGAAATGAATCATTTATGCTCCTAAGGACCTTGTTTGGATCCATCATAGAAAAGAACACTTCCTAGCAAGAGAACAAATAGGCTATCACCTAAAGTAGGTGGACCCTATAGGATCCTAAGGCGGCTTAACGATAATGCCTATAAGATTAAGTTACCTGAAGGTTTCGGTGTATCCACCACATTCAATGTCGTCAAATTAACTCCATATTTGCTTAATGAAGATGAAGGCCAAGATTTGAGGGCAAATCTTCAACAACCCCAGGAAATTGATGTACTACTGGTTAGTGGTCCCATTACTCGCGCGCACCTCCAAGGCTTCCAATCCTTCTCCCAAAGAATTCTCTTTCGGCAACCTACTAATGATGAGAAATTGTACATCAAAGAAGGGTAGTTGAACTCCCTAATCTCCCCATATTTTCATACATTGATCTGTATACTCAATAGTAATGATGCTGACCATTCCCTTGCTGAGGATCCTATACTGAGTACTCCGACAAACTTGCACCAAGAGTCACTTACTGAGTGATAAGAGACTTACTTAAATGGACAAGTAGTTTTCTCTCAGCATATCACCATCTCTCTCGTCCCAGCCCCTTTAGTGCCACAACATTTTGACCCTTCTTACCTACTGTACTTAGAGAATTTTCGCACGAGACCAATGCTGCACTACTAGCTATCCACCTTATCTGACATTTAACTACTTTTCTATTTTTGGTTTGTTGTCCTTTTTATGCTTTTTGTATGTACTATGCATCCCCTTTTTGTAAATACTTTTTTGTAATTTCTTTATTTGTAATGCCGCCCTTAGGTCTTACTATAAATAATCTTTTTTTTTTGTAGGCCGAAGATAACTTACATCTTAATACTAAATACTTCATTCTTGTGAGACAATCTTCTCCAAGTCTATATCCCTTATACTCTTATCTAATCTTGCCTGGTAGCTTAAGATTAGTAGTGGGTAAACCTTGACATCAACTTGTATGTCATATCAAGTGAGGTGTCAAGTCGTATTATGTTCATTGGTGATTCACATCCTCTAAGCAGCTTTACATCAACTACTCTTGTTCGATTGTAAACTGTTTCCCTCTAATTTTCTTCAATATCTCGAAGGACCTATTTCAGTTCAATTCTGCCCTAGTAAGTCCTAGTGATAATTGAGCTCTTAGGCATACCACTTATTTAAGAAGAGAAGGCTATGTATCCTAACTTATTCAATATAAGAATTGCTAATGTACGAGGCACATAGAGGGGGATTAATAGGACACTTTGGCAAATACTGAACTTATGAGTTATTATCCTCTAAGTTCTTTAGGCCAAGGATAAAGAGAGATGTCCAATCCGTGCTATAAAAGTGTACAACCTGCCGAAAAGCGAAGAGTTGAGCCAAGAAAGGATACTACTAACCCTTGTCGATCCCGACCAAACCATAGTCCAAGTTGAATATGGGCTTTATGTTAGGATTGCCGAAGACGTCCTAAGGACTCCATCATGGTGGTTGTGGATCGTTTTAGCAAGATGGTACATTTCGTACCCTATTCCAAAACTAACGACACTTCAACTATCTCTTTTCTTTTCTTATAAGAAGTAATTAAGCTACACGAAATTCCCAGGACTATTACTTTAGATTGAGACCTCAGGTTCATGAGCCACTTTTAAACGACGTTGTCAAGGTAAATGGGAACTAAGCTGTTGTACAGCATGTCCTGCCACTCATAGACCGATAGATAGACTGAAATTGTCAATAAAACTGTAGGAACTTTGTTACGGGTTGTTGTTAGACGAAACATGGCCTATTAGCATCTATGCCTACCAATCATTGAGTTCACATACAACAGAACCGCCTATAGTATAACAAGCGTGTCTCCATTCAAGGTCGCCTATAGGTTCAACCCCGACCTGCTATTGGATTAAGTGCACTAGTCGATGCTTAATGATGAGTAGCCAGCTATTGAGAGAGTTAAGGCCATCAAAGCCATATACAAGAAGGTTGTAGAGCAACTAAATCGAGCTAATATTAAGCTTGAGAAGTGAAGCCAAAAACGGAGGAAGAGGGAATTTCAACCAAGTGATTTGGTCTGGATACACCTTAACAAGGATCGGTTCTCGAACTTAAGGAAAAGTAAGTTATCTCCAAGGCTAATGGACCTTTCAAAGTACGTGAAAGATCAACCCTAATGCCTATAGGATTGAGTTACCTAAAGGATATGGAGTCTTAAACTCCTTCAACATTGCCGACCTCCAACTGTACACTCTCTAAGATAAGTAACTTGGAGCTGAGCTAGATTTGATCCCAAATCTCAAACAACTTGGAGGGGATCATAGGGATCAAAGATTGATTACATGCACTCGAGCTTAAGGGCTCTCTCAAGCGGTTCATTGAGCTATCCAAGGTGAGTTAAGTGTCGAGGAGCAATGCCTACCTCAACCTAATCTACCGAACTACTTTGCTCTCCATGCTATCTAAGGTATTGCTGCGATGACTAACCTACATGCTGACCCGAACCCTCTGCTAAGCACTAGTCTAAGCACCAAATCTAAATATAGCAAACTCCATAATGCGGAGGATGAGTTGGTAACTATCAAGAGCACCCATCTGAGGCCGACTGGTCCTTTAACCAACCATAGTCCAGCTCCAATAATCAGGGTGCTAAACTTTTGACGTCGAACATACCTGAATAGAAGCCTACCCTTACTTAGCTCACAACAATGTTAGAATCACAAATTAAAACGCGCGTGCATTATGTTTTCTAACAACCGTACTATCCTTTCTGACAAAGGATGTTCATTGCGTACGATTTCATATTTTCACTGTAAATTATTTTCATTCTTTTTAGCAAATACGCATCCATCTATGTAATTTTCTATAATGTGGAACTTACCCTAATAGGTTACTATAAATAATCACAAAATGTAATAGCTGTCAAATAACATACAAAAGAATACACTGAACTTTTTATCCTCTCTTGAGCTAAGTGTCCTTTTGCTTACTCTTATCTAGCCCATTCAAGCGTGGACTAGTGATGAGTGACATCTGGCTACACTTGTGTGTCATATCAAGTGCGACTTAACTTCATATAAGGCATTAGTGTGTCATACCCATCGTCGATGCATGGGAACCCCTGCTTACCCTTAACTATCATTTACTTTTCAAGCCATCTTACTATTTGGACCCATCCCTTTGGTTACATGTGATATTGGGTTTGTGTTTTCATCTATGGATCCGCATCAAACCCTCTATTCTTTTATCTTATCCTTTTAAGATAGGCCCCCTATTTCTTTGCCCGATCCTTTCAAGATGAGCCCTATATTCCTTTGCCCTATCATTTCAAGATAAACCCCCCCCCCCTCAAGATAGGCCCCCATTCATTTGTCTTATCCTTTTAAGATAGGTACCCCAATCATTTACCTTATCTTTTCAAGATAAGCACCTTAATCACCTACCTTATTCTTTCAAGATAGGCACCTTAGTCATTTGTCTTATCCTTTCAAGAGAGGCCCCTTAATCATTGATCCTATCCTTTTAAGATAGGTTCTTATTTTTTTGCCTTGTCCTTTTAAGATAGGCCTCCTATTCTTTTGCCCATCCATTCAGGATGGGCCTCTTATTCCTTCACCTCATCCTTTTAAGACGTACAATTTATTCTTCGTATCAACCTTTCAAGTCAGTATCCTTTTCCAAAATGAGACATAACTCAGCTGACCATTCAAGTCAATAATATTCACCACGTTAATTTAAGATAGGATTCGATAAAAATGGGTACATCTTTTGTCTTTATAGCGAAGTTTTAATCAAACTTCACTAAAAAGAAGGGTAGTTATAAACATCTTATTTTTGCTATCCTTAGAATTCTTTTCTTATTAAGCTAGGTTTAAAAATAATAAAAAATGAAAATAAAATATAAAAAGTGAAAATATAATAATGAAATGATAATAATAAAAGTATCAAGTTAAGTGAAGTTGTTTAGGGTCAGATCGAATGATGGTTGAAAATGCACATTCAATTTAATAAATTCTAAGTCTTTAAATAGTCAGGCTTTAATTAAAAATATATTTTTAGCTTAATATAAAGTAGATTTTTATCTAATTTATATTAGGCTAAATAGACTTAGGATTTATTAAATGAGTTAATGTATATTTTGGCTTAAATTAAAATGGATTAAATTGGGGTTACAATGGAAAGCCCAAACAAAAATGAAGTTTCTAGAAACTGGATTGAATTTTTAATGAATTTAATAAATCCAAATTACGTATTATCGTATCTTATTAATATTATATTTGTTAAGATTGAACCATCATAACAAAAAAATCCAAAAGATTCGAGTGTGTAGCTTATAAATAGTAAATCGGCTATAAAGTTTTGAAAGGTTTTCACAATTATACCAAATTCATGATTCACTATGCTTTACGTCCACATTTTCACACAATACTCACAAGCCACTGTTCACCTCAAACATTATCCATGCTCAAACACATTCACACACCGTTTAGCCCTCACACACTCACTAACTCAATACGCTCCTCACATTCTGCTTAGCACTTATAGGACCATACCTACGGCAATAGCTTGCTACATATTACAACACCCTGACACCACATACACACATACTACTAATCAAGCACCTACATACGTTGTACGATCGTGCATCCGATCATGCTACACTTCACTACATGTTCAATCATTCTATGCTTTACAGTACGTTAAACATATGACACGAATTGTCCAATCATACGTACGATTCAATTGTGCTGATCCTACCTACTTAGGTGATTGGTAAATTATTTTCGTTATTTATTTTGTTAGATAATCACTTTATTTTACTAACCTTTTTTTTTAGCACAAGTCTTTAACATTAGTTATAATGTTTTTAGCATTGTTTTCTTTAGTTTTAGTCATTTTAATAAAAAATAAATAAATAATGAAATAATAACTTGCACTAACTTTTTCTTACATGATAAAATTTTTTGTGTCACTAACTTCAATCTTTTTGCAGATTTTTATATCAATTTCAATGGATTGATTATTTTTTCATGCTTAGGATTGAAAGTTGCATATGTGCATATTTATTATTAAAATTGCATTTTTAGAAAATTGCATGTTTTAGAAAGATTACATTATAGCACATTCTTAGAAAGTTGCAATTTTAAAAAAAAAATTATCTTTTATTAAAAATTGCAATTTCTTAGACAAATTTCATTTCCATTGAAAATTGTACTTTTAGGTACAATTACATATTTCATATCAAGGTTGCATATCTTAGAAAATTATGATAGGACTATACACTTTCTGTTTGCATTTTTTAAAAAAAAATTAGGCATGTTAGGAATTTTTAATGAAAATTGAATTTTTTTTACTTAGTTTTTCATAAAATAAAAAATTTTTAGTAAGCTTCTTTTTCTATAATTTAGACATCTATTATATGGTCTAGACATCTATTCCATAATTTAGACATCTTTTCCATATTTAGACATCTATTTCATGGTTTAGATATATTTCCATGGTTTAAGTATCTTTTTCTTGGCTTAAGTATATTTTTAATGGCTTAAACATCTATTCCATGATTTAGGCATCATTTCTATGATTTAGACATATTTTCTATGATTTAAGCATCATTTCCATGATTTAAATGCCTTTTTCAAAGTTTAGGTATCTTTTTCATAATCAAGCATATTTTCTACAATTCAAATATTGTTTCTATTGTTAAGCATAATGTCAATAGTAATTGTATTTTTTCATAAAATAGCACGTTTTCTATGATATTTGCATATTAGCATAATTCAAAAAACTTGCATGTTTTATTTATTTATTTATTTTTCATTTACGTGTTTTAAGATTTTTTTTAAGTTTTGTCACATAGTAGTTTTTTTTCGAAAAATAAATAATACTAACTTAGAGTGTTTTTAAAAATTAAGATTTTAGGTTTTTTTTTTATTAAAATAATTTTTTTTTTTTAGGATTTTTCTTAATTAAAATAAATTGGTTAAGATTGTAAATCTAGCTCAATTTTCAATTAAAAAGAATCAAACCATCAAATCTCTTCTAAATCAATAGAATTACAATGGTTTGATCCCAACTAGAGAATACGTAGGTATCTCTTAAGTAACTATAAAAAAATAAATTTTTTTTATTTGTAATAAAAATTCTTTTTAATTTCATTTTCTATATTGTGGCATATTTTAGCATCTTTAGAAAAATTATAAAACATAAATGCCCATTAGTTTTTTTTTTTTTTTACATGGTGACTTTTATTTTAATAAGTTAGTTCCCGAATCTCGATTTTCTCGTTTAATTTTCTAAAAACTAATTTTCTTAGAGCATTTGTAGATTAGTGGCTAAATTAGGGTTTTCCCATCTTCTTACCCAAAAACCCTAATTTCACTTTTTATTAGTTTAATTTGTTGACAACTCCAAGTTATTTTTCCCAAATTTAATATCTAGTAATTTATATTAAGTAAGCTTGACTTAATATAAGTTAAATTAAGAAAAACTACAATAGAGCTCGACAATACATAACCACTTACAATCTATCCTCATGATGTACGCCCAACAATATGACTCCTCCATCAACCACTAACCCATGTAAATCCCTATACACTCCATACCACACTCGACACCCTAAACACTCAACAACACTAATTCCAATCCTCAATCACTAAGCCTGACGCCCCTTCACATGCCTTGAAAATATGACCCATAGGCACAATGTGAGTACTACATGGCCCAATAGGTACATTATACTGATCAATGTTAGGAGTTAAAGAATAGAGTCTAAGATTTAATTAATGAAAAATTGGTCTAACTAGACTTTGTCAGAGATCTAAGACCTAAATTCCATACAAAGCCTACTATTAAAATGATACAAGATTTGCAAAAGTTGCTAAAGATAGATTTG
Source organism: Lumnitzera racemosa (assembly GCA_024138005.1). NCBI lineage: Eukaryota > Viridiplantae > Streptophyta > Magnoliopsida > Myrtales > Combretaceae > Lumnitzera > Lumnitzera racemosa. The sequence continues at coordinate 11,401 of JAMXBC010000707.1, forward strand.
AATGGTCAAGCCTAGAGGCATGTCATTGTTAGGGTCTAAAAAAATAAAGGGTTGTAGCTTTAGAAGAAAAGTTGGCAAGGTTAAAGAAAGACTCACTAGTATAGTAATGGTAATAGGTTATGTGCTCAAGCTACTCTAACACTTTACTCCTATTATAGGTAAGACGTCATATCTTAAGCATAAGGATGATTCAGGGAAAGAGAAGTGATGAATGAATGTGCTAATTAGGAAAGCCCAGGACCAAGACAAGCCTGTCTACAGTAAGAGGAGGCAACTCATATAATTATATATTCCAATGGCCCAAGTGTTCAAGTAATTGAGAGAGGTAAGATTGTTAGCATGTGAAATCATAGCAAATAAGTACATACCAAAGGATTATGACCCCAATAAGTGGTGTGAATGTTATATGGGCTAAGTTAGGCATACCATAGAGAATTTTGAAAATTGAAACATAAGATGCAAGATTTAATTGATGTAGAGATTCTCTAGCTAGGCTTTTTAGAGGCTAATGGGTCCATTGGTAGTGACATTCCTTCCCCAGGGGCATTGACCATACTACTTCAAACATCAAATGTCACAAGTCTATTACTACCATTTGACAAAATGGTTCACCATTTGAAACAGTTGGGCATATCTCCAAGAGATCAATTTAACTAAATGGGCCAAGTTTAAAGGAGTAATTGAAATAGGGACAAGAAGTGGAAATGAGTTTTAGTTCCTACATTTATTTCCAAAATAATCTTTCATTTTCAAGTTTTTAATGGATATGAACTATGCGAATAAATGATTTTCATGAGCATTTTGTCTTTTTATGCTATAAAGCATGCTCAACTCAACGGGGCATGCCTTTAGCCTTCCATTAATGAAACTTTTTATGTAGATTTAGGGCAAATCTAAATAGATAAAGTAAATATTGAACTCAAAACTTGCAAATTTCTACCCAAGGGAACGGCAACTCATTACTTAAAAAGTTTAGAATGAAGAGAGGTAAACCATGTCCTAAACAATAACCCTAAACGCACATGAGAAAGGAGTGACACAATGTGAATGCTTGAGCTCATTCCTTAAAGAGGTTTGTTTTGAACTTGGTACATAGGTCAAAATGATGTTAGACATTCATTTCACTATCGTAAACATAATTATCCCTTGCAAACCTACTTGAGACTTTTTAGGGATTTTACTTAACATTAGCCCTTTCAAGAATCACCTCACATTGGGGTAATTAAGAGGTTGGGGTCATTAATCTAGAGACAAGAAATGGACTAACTTGTGCGTGCCTTAGTTATGCTAATTCATGAGTAAATATTGTCATAAATAATTCAAAGAAAAGCTTTAAGACGTAAACACTTTGCTTAAGCCCATACATTCATTCAAACACCTTAAGCCTAAAGATTTTTCCTAAACACTCCAAAGCCATACACATTTCACTAAGCTTGTATGCCTTAAACCTATGATTTTATGGCATCAAATCTCGTTAAAGGAAAATTTAGAAATGTAGAGAGTGATTACCTTAAAAAAAAAAAGGAACAAAAAAAAATGTTAGAAGAAAAGGAGATCAAAAAAGAAAGAAAAAAAGCAAACAACAAAAGGAAGAGAAAAGAGGAAAGAGAAAGAAAAGAAAAGAGAAAAAAGAAAGACTAAATAAAACAAGTAATGTACAAAGTTTCTCCAATAAAAACCCTTTGGGTATTTTTTTCTTTAAAACCCCACCCTTTTTATACCATCTAAAGTGATTCTAAATTCTAAAAACCCCTTTCCCTTTTTTGGTAGTGAATTTTGGCTTTGGGAAAAGTTTGGCCCCCCAATTTTTCCCCAAAATTCCCCCGCCTCGTTATCAATCTTGCAATGATCCCAAACTTTCTTTACCCCCCAAAAAAAATGTTTTTTTTTTCATTTCCCTTAAAAAAAATCCCATTTGTTGCCCAAAAATTTTGGGGGGGGTATTAGACTTCTTAAACTTCCAAATTTTAAAACACCGGGATGGGTTTGCCCTTCTTCCTCTCTTCCCCTCATATTTCTACTTAAAAACAGGGATTGTCCCCCTTTATGGTCATGATTTGGCATTTTGGGACTTGGGGACTAGAAAACGTATCCTTTACCCAAAGGAAATTTAAGACTTTTTAAATTTTTTCCTCCCTAAACTCTGAACCTAGTCTCTTCGAATCCCAAGTTCCTCGGTCTTGCTCTTATTTTAGCCTCCATCTAGTCAGCTCGATACGTGACCTCGATGTTCTACCTCAGAACTGCTTGAAACCCTATAATTCATCAGTTGGCCTAGTAATCTACTCCTATTAGGTATCAATTTTCAGCTACTTAGCATTTAGCTAACCTGGTTTCGCCATTACCTTTCTAGGCTACACAAATGGTTTCATTCAGAGTTATAAGGCTCTGTAGCTCCACGATGTTACCAATCTTAACCCGTAGTCCAGAGATGAACCATGCTATAGTTCAAGTCTAAGGCTCGTCAATATCGCATTGTATCATGAGCAACTAAAACTCTTAGACATAGTTGTCAGAAAGTGTCTTGTTCACTATGTTCGGAGATGAACCTACTTCTCAAAACTCTCTTCATATCGTTCCAAGTTTAGCCCCCAATTTTTGTCCTCAAGCGAAAATTTTTCGGGTTCTTCCCCCACATTGCCATATATCCCAAAAAAATTTTTAAAATGGTTCTTTTAAAGGGGACTAAAATCTTCATAATTTTAGAAATCGAATGGGCTTTGTGTTTTCTTTCCCTTTTCCCGGTAGTCAACGGGATTACCAGACTCGTTGAAGTTCAGGAAATTTTTACCTTGAGATGTTTTGGGCACCCCTTGGCAATCTGAAATTTTGGGTCATCAATCCCAAAAATATCGGTCTTCCCTCTTCTTTATTTTCTTCCCTTTTTCTTTTTTCCAACATAAATTCTTCTTGCGACTCTTTGGCTGTTGTGGGTTTTATGCGATTGGGCTGAAAAAGGTTTTTGGGGGCTCGCCATTCATTACTTCCCCGATTTATCTCTCTTTCTCGGCCCCCTACTCAGTAACTCTCTCAAAAGTCCTTTCCCTTTAAAAACCCCATTTTCTAAGTTGCTAAATTGGCTACAATAGTAACCATTCTTGTATCTGGGTCACACAGTTTCGTGGCTTGTTGGGTAAAACAACCAAAAACATGGGCAACACTTTGACTTGGGGAATCTTTTCCCATATTTCTAGGGGGGTTTAAAAATTTCCACCCCCCTTTGAATTCTTTCCCCCCTTTGAATCTACACTTCATTCCAAATTCACAAAGCTCCTTAAATACCCTTTGAATTTTGGTGTGCAGGAGCTCAGTTAATAGGATATTTTGGGAAACAAATTGATTTAAAAATTTGGGTTCCCCGAAAAAATTCCCCCAAAGGCAATTTTGGGGGAATGGTTTACAAACAAACAAAAATGGTAAAAGTGAAGTGCTCAGAGGGTGTGAAATCCCCCAAAACCTAAAAAACCCAAATAACCTACCCAACCACCTCCCAACTCCAAATTAAAAACCCTTTAATCATTTCCCCCTTTTCCTTTCTTTTAAAAACTTCAAATTTAAAACCCTTCACCAAAAAAAAAAAAATTTTTTTTGTATTAATTTTTTTTATTTTTTTCCCTTTCCCCTGTTTT
>JAMXBC010000708.1:0-14999 GCA_024138005.1 Lumnitzera racemosa
CGCGCCTCATCTTCATCGCAAACACGATTCAGCCATGTCTTCGTCCTTGTCGGAAAGGTAGACTACCTACTCAGCGAAGCAGACGTCGCAGAATGCAAGACTGTCGTTGGCAAGTCCGAGCCTTCGACAAAGTGAAGCCAAGGCTGCGCAGCAAGTCGCTTCAGCAGAAGAACGATGATCAAAGATCTTGCGTCAGCACGCAGCTCTCACAGTCAGTCACAGAGCATATTCTCACATGTCAGCGCTGACTGAGACATAGGATGACGTTCCATTTCCACATCCTCGTATCGGCGTACACATCTGTCGCGGACTCACCATGTCACCCAAGCAAACTCCACGCAACCTGTTGAAAGACATCAAACTGGCAGACCTGAAAATTGGAGTCAAACACTACGGCCAGAGGCTCCTCGTTCAAATGATCGATCGACCAAAGCGCTTCGCAGCCACTTTCCTTATCGTCGACGACGAAGATGGCTCAGTCGACACAGTCTTGGTCTATGAACATTCGAATCACCCACAGCTCTCGAGACGGCCGCCACCCACACATATCTCTGCATCAAAGACCATTCATCGCCTGACAGAGCACGGCACAACTATTCACGTCGACCATCCCACCGACGTCATACGTGTGCCGCCCATCGATCTGCTTAATGCGTGGCTTGACCCTACACCAACAAGGCCAAGACGACCGGCAAGCCAACTGGGATCGTATACAAGGACAAAGGTAATGCTGCCTGGCGAAGCGGCACTACTGCGATGCTTTGCGACAGTACGATCTTGCATCATGTCCGACCGGGAAAGGATGTGCTGCTGACTGCTGATCTGCATCGCAACCGAGCTCGCGTCAACATCAAGCTCGAGCGTTAGAAAACGCAGTCTCTGAGCGAAGCTAGCTTGCTGCGAAGTACAGATCCAATCGACGCCAAGGCCGAAAGCTTGCCAACATCAAGGCTTCATCCTCGCTGGCCATGGCGCATATGGGTCTCGTGACTTCAGTGCTGCAAAGACTCATTTCGAATCACTCTACACCTGGACCCAACGCAAGCTGAGGCTTCGCGCGAGCTCACACGAAGCATCAGTCGTCTCAATGAATCAAAGACTGGAACTACGACTTCGAGCAGCTCTTGAGCACAGGTCTCCGAAGAACTATCGCATGGACGTTGCAGACTATACCAGTAAGGTCCAGCTCCGCTCACAGGTCATCGCACGTTCGGTCTCTTCGCTACCAAGCCGATTCGTCAAGGAGAGACTGTGTATGTCGAGAAAGCACTCGCGCACCTGCATCGAGGATCCTGACATCAAACGAAACCTGGTCATGCTGCAGTCCACAGGTGACTCTGGCTTGGTCGTTACGTCAAGCTTATGAAACGAAGCATTCACCAGCCTGCGATATAGCCAGGCACTGACCAAAGCATATACTCAAGACGGCAGACCTGGAGGTCATGGTCCACGCACACTGCAGATTCTGAGGAGGGGGTAATGCTGCCAACTTATGCTCTCCAAGACTTGATGCTGAAGAAGCATCGTTCCTATTGCCAGCACATCTCCTCAGCTGAATGAACTAGATGGCAGACCCTGCACCAGGACCGGATGACATGGCCATTGATGGTGTCTGATGAATATAGGGTTCTTCAGACACGCCTGTGATGCTAATATCACAGCCAGAAACATCGGGAGACGTCTGCCTGGTCACTGCTGTGCGCAGCATCGCAAGTGGAGAGCAGCTGACCCGCATGGGAGACTGAGGGCTCGCCCACTCACTTCGGACTTACGCGCAGAACCAGCGGCCAAAGGCATTGACTGTCACTGCCGTATCTGCGCTGTGGAACTCCAGGTGCCTGCTGCTGTTCGCCAGCGACGAGAGGCCATCACGACAAAGACTTTCCAATCCCTGCTCGCTTCAGCTCCCCAAGAGCTTGGTTCAAGGCAGCAGCCACATACATCAAGAGCGTTGAGAGTACTCTCTCCACTGCTTCTGTACCAGGCAAAACCTCGCATCTGCCTCTACTGGTCCTACACAACGCATTGCGAACATTCTCGCGAAGATGGGTCGCAAGGAGGAGGAGCTAGAGTACACTTGCATGGCATTGGCATCGATGGGCTGCAGATCACTTTCCATGGTGAACAATGCACGCATTGACTGCTCTCGGATCGTGTTCGATGAAAAGCTCGCCATCCTCGCGAAGCGAGCAAGTCAGCTCTTGGCAGACCAAGGCAAGGCTGGAGCTGCTCGAGCAGCTGATAACCTGGCACGAGATCTGTTCAAAGCTTGGGTCGGCCACACAGAGGGCTTTGTGAGATGGCACATGTGTGGATGACCTCACTGTAGGGGGGACAAGCAGTCTCGAGGATCTGCATTAGTGAGAGGAGTTGCGGAGGACTATATCTAGGTCCAAAGCGTTGCTCGAAGCAGAAAGATCTCATATTGCTGGCAGATGCCGTTCGCCATTCTAACCTCTTAGTAGGAACGCAACATCGTCGCCTGTGACACCTATCCTCCCCTCAAGCGTCGAAAGACGAGGGATCGCAATTGCATGGCCATGTTAAAGTTCTCACTGACAGGTACGCCAGGCAAAAAAGAGGGGAATCTGCATGCAAGAAGCGTTCCCCAAACCAAACCACAACATTCCTTCTGCCTACGCACTCAGCACCACTCGCCTGCACTTCAACTCAACAGCGCCAACGAGAATAGGCTATGAGTGGTTGCACCAACATTCAAGCTGTCAAAACTCCCCTACAGCCCCAAAGGCTGGCCTCACTGGCACATGACGTTCACCACCACACATTATTGCAATGGCAAGGCTCACAGATATTGACATCCCAGATCTCTTGAGGGGAATCCGAGGTAGGAGAAGAAACTGTGACATAGCAAAGATATAAAGGTGTGACTGGCTGGAGCTGGGTCCTCAACGCCAAGCGATATCTGCTTCCTTTCTTTCCCCACCTCTTGCTGCTCAGCAGGCATTCCACTGCCTCATCGAAGGCCTCTAGCTCACCAGCTCTGGCGATTGTCAAGACAAGCTCACAGAAGACATCGTAAGTCAAACAGCAATCTACAATCAGAGCCCTGAGATCTGCAGCTGACCAAGGCTACGCCCCACATTTGGGCAAGAGCGTCACTACTGCCAGGAGCACTTCCAGCACACCTCATGCCCGCCATACACTGTTAGCAAAACCACACTCACCCCACGACGACCTTGACATCGACAAAGACTCCAAGCCTGGTATGTGCCTCACGCATGGTCCAGCTCTGACTGACTATGCAGTTCTACTTCCACAACGACGACATACATCTACCCATCAGCGCCGACGATCACCACTACTATTCCTACAATGGCGACACATACGATGCCATAGTCACACCACATTCTTCCTTTTACATACACAGTCTTCAAAGTTACAGTCCCACCTGCGAGCACGACATGTACAAGCCTGTACGTCAGCTATTGAACGGCTGACAGAGCTCACACATTCCAGACCAATCCAGGATTCACGCCATTGCTCTGCGAGCCTGAATACTTCCGAAAGACATCGACGAAGGTCATCACAGAGAAGGAGACGATCACGTACTCTGTCACAGTCACAGCTACGTCTCCCCTGGTGGCGGGTACATACACGACGGTGAGTACTGCGTAGGCGGGAATGCTGTTGACGACTTGCAGTACATTGCCACAGCTAGCTCCATAACGAACAATGGCATGACCTACAACGTCTACCATTGTCTCGTACGCTTACAGTCACCACTACGACGACCAGGATCGACCCAACGAAGACCATCTATGCTGCTTGCACAAGCAACAACAGTAGGTGTTGCCTCACCGTCACTGCCCAAGGCTGACAGGACAGTCGCCCAAAGTACCCAGGAGGTCTGTTCTTCTATACGGCATACACAGGAGGAGGCTTCAATGAAGGAAGGTACAGGAGCTGTTCGCTACAGATGCAGTCGACTGCTGTGGTCTCTGCCAAGGCAAATCAAGCTGCGTTGGCAGTCTATACAGGAGATCTTCAATCGACCTGCAGCTGCTCAGTCTTCTACAAGGATAGCATTGCCTCACCGACTTGCAATCCAGCATACAGGGGTATCACCGGTTTTCTGCGAGAAAACACCTGGACCTACTGCTGCGTAAGTTGAAGGCAAACTGAAGCATTGGCTGACATATGACATCAGCAATGGCCCTTGTGGTCAGTATGCCTTCATGTAGTCGAATGAAGCACAGTCTCTAGGAGTACTGCCATTTATGCTAGATAGCAGCTGCGCTTACAATTGCAATGATGTGTCGAGTATACACAGCTGATAGATCATACCTCCATCTCAGTGACCTCAGCCTCCTTATCTCGCTGGCACCTGCTTCAGCACGCGTCCTTCACACGTGGTGAGTGTTGTTGACCAACTCAACCTCCTCATTGAAGATCCTCAGCAAGAATGCTCTCCTCTCCTCCTTCGGCAGCATGAGATTGAGCGAATGCAGCGATCGCCACAGCGGCACCACCATCGCCTCATCAAACCCTTCATCATCTGCGACCTCACCATCAGGTCTTGGCACAATGCGAAGTACGCAGCAACCCATGACCTTGTCTTGACCTGCTCGCCAATCTCGCCGAGCTGTCTCCAGCCCTCATCGCCCTCAGGTCCTGCCAGCTTGGGAACATCTCCACAGCAGCTTCCTCAGCGTTGACCTTCGCCACAGCTTGACTGTTCTATTCTCGCCTACCCATCCTTCGATGACGGGCAGACCCTCTGTCTGTATCCGCCATGGGCATGCGTCAGTCTGGCCTTGGACATCCTGCTTCTGGTACGCCTTGATACCGCCTGTATGAACTTCATGTCTCTGCTCTCGTTCTGCTGCAAGATCTCCTTGACCAGTTCTGTTGTGTAGTAGATACCCTTGACAGGGTCACCAGCGTGGTTCTGACCAAGTACCGATCTCTAGGGAACAGCGGTGACATCTGATAGAAGGCCTCAATGCGCTTCAACTCTGGATGATCTGGGTCAAGGTACTTGAATGCTTCGCCAGACCCTTGATCTCGTCTTGTGCGACCATTCTGCTTTGGCTCTTGATGTGCGCTGCCTCCAGAGCTTGCTCGACACTTGGTGGCAATGGCAGATGCTCTTGTGGCTGCTCAATCTTGGCTCTCTTGACCTCCTCGTCACCTTCTGCATCTTCGAGCTTCCTCTTGATGCCTTGAGTCTCCACAGGCTCATCTAGTCGCTGAGCAGCACTTGCGTCAGTGTCCAATGCTTGCGCTGGTGCCAGTTTCCAGCAGTCTCAATGTGTACGCAGCATGGCCAGTGCCGTCTGTGGGCGCTGCCTGAAGCTCCTGCACAAGTGTGTGATGGGTGTAGGATCGAATGACACATTCTGGTTGCCTGACTTACTCTCACTCTCTGGCTTAGCCTTGAGCTCTGACTGTTTCTCAGACACATGCAATGAAGAACCTCCGTATCCTGTGATGTGGATAGACTCGCATGCAGCGCTCAGTGGGATCTGCTCAGCAGCCTCAGGTGGGAACATGCCTGGAACACCTTGACCTTGTTAGTATCTGGCTCGAACTGCTTGGCCTCCTCCCATGATTCATAGATCTGACCACTGCGAGCCATGACGGTCCAGTCTGTCAGTCCAGGCACTCTCTTGAGATTTGGCAGCTGGTCTGAGCAGTCGATGAGCTTGACCTTAGCAGAGCCACCACATCGCTCAATGGCCGATGCTACAACAGCTTCGTCCTCCATAGGGTTGAGTCGAGCAGGTGAGTAACTACACGACCACCAGCCTTGAGCATCTGAAGTGAGAGCGCAACCAAGATCTGACCTGTGTGAGGTACAAGCCAAGAGCTTGCACAGGTGACCAGTCCTTCCAGATGTTGGGATTCTTCCTCGCTGTGCCATCACCGCTGCAGGGTACATCGCCAGAATGCGATCAAACTTGAGATAGCGTCCTTGTGTTGGCTTTCCTGGCTCAGTGACTGGCGTCAGGGCGATCGATGGAACATGGTAGCGTCGTGGTTGGTGACGATGATGTTGGGTGAGTTCATCGCTTGACCTGATGCACCAACATCTGCGCACGAGAGTAGTTGACGTCGTTGGCGACCAAAAGTCCAGTAGATCGTCCGTAGTCATCACCCACGTTGCCATTGCTTGCCTGACCCTCCTTGACAGCCTTAATAGCCTGTGCCAACACGATCCTCCTCGCCTGCATGTATAGCCTCAATCATTGCGCGCTCTTGCTACCTGGTGCGGCACAAAGGTCCAGCACTGTGTGATGTGGCTGTACGTCTAGCAGCAATGGTGGAATCATGGACACCTGCTCTTGCCTTGAGATGTTGCCCACGCCTGTCTCGCTGACTAGGAACTTCTGGAACTCCTTGAATGGCTCATACCTCCTCACCACATTCTTTGGCGTCGTCATGCTATATGCAAGGCCATCTGGGTACCATGGGATCGGCTTCGGCAGGTCGACAGGCTTGCCTTCATGTGTGATGTTCTGAATTTGGGAAAGTATCGTTCGGTGAGGTTCTTTCGTACGGTCTGCGCATGCCCTTCGAGCCAGTGAAGCGAAAGGCATTCGGAAGCTCTCGTCGGTATGCTGCCCAGAATGCTTCTCTTTCTGCGCCTCTGGCACAAGGTTGAGGCTGTTGTAGTATCGTTCGAATTTCTCGTTGGTCTTGTTGACGTCGGCAAAGGAGACACGATTGTCTGGTTGATGCGCTTTTCCCGTTGCTCTTATTGTTACCCCTCCTCTTCCACCACGCTTGTTGTCTCTTCTGAACTTGCCTCCGCGAGGCATGATGATCGAATGTAGAGGTGAAGGGTGCTAGTCGTTCAGGAATATTTCTGTATTGAGCTGTTGGCAGTTTTCTGAGTGACGGAGGTGAAGTTCGGGCGGTGAGCTTGGCGAGCTTCACCTCATGTTCGTCAGGAGTTGCTCCCACCTTCATCAAAAGCGCATCACTGTCAATACACAGAGCCAATGTTGTACCTGACTCCCACGGGTGATAAAGAGTATAGCGACACATCTTTTGACTGCATTGACAAGACGGCAGATCTCAAGCATGTAGCGTCACGACGGGTTTCGACACTTGCGACTGATGACTGGCATCATAGACTGGAGGCCACGGATGGTGAAGCTCAGAGAGCGCGAGAAGACGTCCGTTAGCGACAGACTCTTCGAAGGTCTGCCGGAATGAATGAGGTGCGGCTTGAACGCTGAATCACAGGTTTGAGATGGTCTGGCTTGCTCCTTCCTTGTCTCTGATCGCTCCTGCCTGCTCAGCAGGCCGGCAGCTACGACTTCTTTCCTTCTCACTCTACCCACTTCGCTCAGCACATCGCAGTATCAATCTCCTTACCAGCGCTGATCTCACAGATTGTTATCTCACAGGACGACGACCTATTCTCAGTGCGACCCTTGCTCGCGGGTACCTGCATCAATTGCAAACGACAGTCAGAAGTATCGAGAAGCTCATCTATGTGCCGGGAGCGCATCTGCCTGCTCTGACCGTCTGTCGATTCACTCAGCAAGGCTTCATTCACAAGACAGAGCGATCGCTGACAAGCACATGCGCATCCTGTTAAGAAGACCTCCACCTTCTCCATATCGACACCCACACCCATACACATCAGTCCACGGCTGCGATCGCGACCACACTCATGGCGCAAGGTTTCGACGCCTTCTCTGCGTTCGTAGCAGATACTGATGCGCTCTTCGGCATCGTCCGCCCATTCGCCGAATACGACAAGCTGAATGCTATCGACAAAGCAGAATCACTAGATCAGTCACAAGATATAGCTCCCACCAACCAATCAGCCAACAAACCTTTCAAGAAAACGCCGCTCTGTCGCCTCTGACCATGCCCGTCGATGACGATACTCTAGAGTATGCAGCAACGCCGCAGCTGCCAGACTGGATCGACTGGGATCCTGAAGAGTCAAAGGAAGACGACACAGCTCCAGCACCAACACCACAGCTGTCATTTGGGAAGTCAGAGGAGACGGTGGCTTACGATGGCGAAGGAGGACAGAATAGTGTCGCGGCACCGCTGCTGGCGCAGATCGCCTTGAGCAGATGTTACCAGGCTTCACAGCTCTGCAGAAACATACAAAGGACGATATCGAGGAAGGACAGGCTCAGATCTTCTCAGGGGAAGCATATCGACAGTCCAAGACTCAGCTGCAGGAAATTGACGCTGCGATCCAACAGAGCACCGCGATTGACCCACAGATGCTGGAGGCAGCTCAAGATGATCTGGACGACTCCCACTACCGCAACGATCCCGCACCGCCTTCCCAGCGAACGATGAGCCACGCTCAACGGCTAGTACTCCGCTGTCAGATGCACCATCAGAGCTCTTGTCACCTCAGTTTGTACAGCGCACTCAGAAGCGAGCAGACCTGCCGCAGACGATGGCATGGCAGCCAGTATAGCAGAAGAGCAGTATATGGAGGTTGCGATGTAAATGAGCAAGACGAGACTCGTTTGGGACACACTCAGGACACTACAGCAGCGTCTGCCAAGGCCAGCACGCAGGTGGTGCCACAGGTGCAAACGTGGAAGAACTACGTTGCCACCTCACGATGAGCATCAGCTCTCACCCAAATCATCAGCAGCGCTGCCAATGCTGCCAATGCCAGGCCCTATCGACGAGACACAGACCGAATCAGACAAGAGCTCACTAGACCTACTAACACAGCATCGACGAGACTCACTCGTGGCTACACTATCAACTCCAGCACAAGCCAGCAGGTCTCTGCAGTCAACACAGCGCCGCCAGGAGCCACAACAAGCGAAGCATCTGCACAGGACGCTCTTGGTACGACTAAGCCCACTGGCAAGCAGTCAGCACGACGTTCTTCGAAGAAGGTCACAACTGGAGACTACACTACGGCTGCTTCACGCGCCCCTAGACGTGAGACTAGAAAGCTGACCGCAGAAGAGGATGTCTTCTCGCACAGCGTCTCAACGAGAAGCCAGTGGCAAAGCGACAAGCCGACGCAGACGAGAACGAGAACATCGAAGTCATTCACCCATCCAAACGACAGCGTACTGACTTAGCCAAGAAGGCCAAGAAGATTACAGGCTTGGACACTGAGATCGCAGCAGTGGCTTCAGGCGAGCAGCTACCAGTGGATGAAGATCAGGCTGTCGAAGCTGCTGCTCAGCGTCTGGCTGGCCTACGACAGCATATTCGTGATCAGAAGGGCAAAGGCTCGACGAAACGGAAGGAGGACATCAAGCAGGTGATGGACGTTGAGTTCTGGGAGCAAGGTTCGATTGGTGAGAATGATGTGCGCTGCGTCTGCAATACGCAGAAGAAGAAACAAGCTGTTCTGATTCAGTGCACACAGTGCAACGTCTGGCAGCACAAAGCGTGCGTCAAAGCAGCACTGAAAGATCTCGCCGACAGCTACCACTGCCATGTCTGCAGTCCATGGGCGCACCGGCTGCCATTCAGCACATTCGTCAGACAGCAGTCCTCTAGGATGGACGCCATCAGTTCACCTCATCTTCCACATCCTCACATTCTCCTTTCCATCATGAGGCATCTGCCACCTCACTTCAATCTCCAATGCACGAGCATCCTCCCCTTGGCATATTGTAGCATGCCTGTAATCTTATCTCCAGCCTTGAGCTCCGTCGTCTTGACTGTGCTGGCTCTATCACACAAACGCCCGATTGCCAATGTGTTCGTTGCTGCTGGACTTGTTGTGAAGATGACAGCACCTGCTTGCTTGCTGATCTCAGAGATCGACTGGTAGGTGCCTGCTTCTGCTGGCTTCAGTGGCGAGAAGCCAATGTCAAACCATATGCACCATGAATCCATGTCTGCGTCCTTGCTGATGTCTACAGAGAATGGTGTTGAGAACGACAGATCTTCACAGTGGTTGTGTAGAGATCCCAGACCTTCAAATCTTTGCCAGACGAGCTCTTGCCACAGATCGTCTCTGCAGGTGGGAACTGCACGACGACATCCTCAAAGGCCTTCTCCATCATACACTTCATGTCGAATCCATAGACGTCGTCCAGAAGCTGACGTTGTCAGTCATCCATTCGGGGTCAGCCAGAGGTGCGAGCTGCAGTGAGCAGTGACTTGGCGCTATGATGCCGTCAAATGTCTTGCCATCTGACGCTCGCTTAAGGAAGCGATCTCTGGCAACAAGCACAGAAGGCAACATAGCCTCGAAGAAGAGACAGTAGCCCATCCACTCTGATACGATGATGTCGACATGCTGTAGGCCCTCTGGCAAGACTGTGATGTCCTCAACCTTTGATTTGACGAACGTGATTTGGCCAGGAGGTTGTTGCTGGCAGCGATCTCTCTTGCCTTATCGATAATGGCGCTGTTGTCCACTGCAATGACTTTCTTGGCACCAGCCTTGGCACAGAACATAGACAGGATACCGGTCCCACGCCAACATCCATGACAACCTTGTCCTTGAACAGGTGCTTGTTGTTATAGATGAAGTCTCTGTATGCGTCTGTTCGCACTGTGTCCTGTAGCATAGTCTGGTGAATGTCGTTGTAGGAGTAACCCTCAAAGTATGATTCGTCGTACTTCTCAGCAGCTTTTGATGAAGAGGTAGCTCCGTAGGCTCATTCTCTAGCCATCGCTTGTCCAGAGTCTGGCTGACTTGCTCTCTGTATGCATCGAATTGGGACTGCAATCGAGCGAGCTGGGCTTGCAGCTCTGCGATGGTCGTTGTGCTACCAGATGCTGGAGCTACAGGCTCTTCGAGGTCCTCATCAACGTCAAGATCGCCGATGCTGAACAGCAGTGCATCGTTCTCAAGCGCTGGCTGCAAATACTTGTTGTCCTGCCATGCTGATGGGTCGACATGGAGGGCAGCTTGCTGTCCTGCTTGTATGCTGTTCGCAGGTAATTGACCAGCTTGATGAGACCATAAAAGTCAAGATCGTGTTGCTTCCTGAGCTGCTGCAGGTCAAGAGCATGCTCGCTCTTGCAGTGCTGAACCAGTGAAGAGGTGGAAGGGAATGTGTTGCTACATCCTAGGCACAAGATCTCCAGATCCTCAGTATCTGCTTCAACATCGTCCCAGCCTTCGCTATCCTCCACTAGCTCATCCTCACGATCACTGTCAGAGTCGTGTAAGTCGTCAATCGTCATGGTGTTGATGTGGTGGTCTGCTATTATTCTACTCAGAAATTTGTGGTCGTGGTGAATTTCCAGCGTGACTTCCTATTTGGGATGCAGATCGTCAGAGGTATGGAAGGCACATATTGACATCCTCTGCGGCCATGGATCTTGCTACACTGCGCTCATGTAGCCCTACACAGGACCAGAGGCTTTGTATGGAACATTTGCACCTTGATGCAGCGCTCCAAGTTGCGCAGAATGCTGATATTGTCCTGGAAATCCTTCGTCTCACGAAACGCCATATGCTCAGCAATGCTGCCCCATCCGATCATGGCAAAGAACAGTGTACACTTTCGATCCTCCTCACCCCCAAGTAAGGGAAGTCCTTCTCGTGACCCCAGCCTGAGCTCACGCCTCGCACCTTAGCGCACATTGTCCAAACGCATTCTGCTTGAAGAGTGCGAACTGCTCAACGATGTGGTCTTGCTGCTTGCTGGTCATGTCGTCTGGGAAGAAGGCCATCATGACCTCATTGACAGGGCTCTTGAGAATGCTAGTGTCGACGTGAGCATGTTTGTGAAGCCAGGAGTGAAGACATCGCCAAAGTGTTCAGTTGCCTTGCCTCCAAACCTGTGCTGTTGTCAGTGATGCGAACGACGATGATGGCTGCATGAAGAGGCGACTTTCGTCTTGTCGTTCTTTCGAGAAGTGACTTACGACTTGGCGAATGCCGCATGCTCCTCCAAGCTCTCCAGTCGATCCAGCCCCAAAACCACTTGAGTCTTCCTCTGACAATCCCCAGTAATGTTCTGTGGTCCTCCAGGCGCTTTGATGATGGCATGCCAAGCATCGTTGAGCATCTTGCCATCAGAAGTGTCTGCATCCATTGGCGTCTTGCCAGGCTTGACGCCCATCATTCCACTTCGACAATGCCCATCTTAATGTGCTACACTGTTGATACTTTGGAGACGTTGCGATTCGTGTATCGGACGGGGCTGAGAGTGCAGGTGAAATGCCGTTGTGGATGGAGGAGACTAGCAAAGCTGGATGGTTGCCTGTCGTTCTTATGTCGATCCTACAGGACTTGCGTCACCTCTTTGACCTTATATGAGATGAGCGTCCAAATTCTCAGGCTTGTCGTTGCTTGCCCAAGAGTCAAACTTACCGTATCTGTCGGCCGAAGTGCGCAGGCTGACGTCGACTATGCTCCGGTCAGTGTCTGCCTGAAAGACCAGCTCTGACGCAGTACGACGACTCAGTAAGGCTACAGTACTGCCCGTCGATGCGTCGATGCGTCGATGCTAGATGGACTGCCGTCAAAGCTTGTGTGACGACTGTAGAGGGTGACACTCGCTGCTGGAAGTTGACCACCTTGGTCGTCCATCTGCGCACGGGCCATCAGCACGGCAATCAACTTGCATCATGTCGACGATCACACATGGCTTGATGACTACACATGCATCGATACCTCTCGCCAACCTAACAGCTCAACCATCTGGCGAGACATGCAGAGCTCAGCAAGTGCAGCTCTCAGACATGACGTCTGCGCGCGGCCCTGAGGACCACGAAACCTATTGATAACAACAATGTCTCACAGCACGACGATACGCTCGAAGATGAGCCCGATGACGACTTTCTTGAGCAGCGCTCAGAGCAGCAACAGTTCACCTTGCGTTCGCTCATCCTCGACTGGTCATCGGCGTCATGATAGCATTCAGCAAACACCTACTTCGGCCTACAGACAGGATGGATCTCAGGCATGGCAATGCCAAGTGCCTTATTGGCTTTGCATACTTCAAGGGCCTTCGAACGATGGTGACAGCCTTGGTGGACCTTTGAAGAGCTTGGGACTGGGATATGGCTTCAGTGAGGTGGAGAATGTGCTGGTACAGACTGTTGCTGGTTCAGTTGGGACAATGCGCTTGGTTGCGGTTTCGTGGGTGTCATACCGCTCTAGAGTATCTTTTGGATCCTAAAGAGACGCCGAACGCAACGACCACAGATTGTTGAGATGCTGCAGGCAATCAGAATTGGCGAGCAGTCAGGAGGCTTGAAGTTGCCGATGGGCAAGCTCATGCTGTGGGCTCTGGTATCTGCTTCTTTGGCGTTGTCTTTGCAGTGCCTCTGCGACGACAAGTCATCATTCGTGAGAAGCTCAATTTCCTACTGGTACAGCGACGGCGCTCATGATACAGGTCTTGCATGGAGGTGAGAAGAAGGAGCAGCTGCCAGAAGGATGACGATGAAGAGTCACAAGCACTGATAGATCGCCAGCAAGACAGCAGTCAGCAGGATGCGCAGAAGGATGGCGAACGCAGATCAAGCTCCTGACATCCTGCTTCCTCTTCAGTGGTGGCTATACCTTGGCATCCTACTTCGTCCACAGCTCCACAACATACCTGTCTTTGGCAGCTACCTTGCAAACACATGGCTATGGACGCTGAACCCATCACCCGCATACGTTGGTCAAGGCATCATCATGGACCTGCTACGACATTGCAACATGTTCATTGGAGCCCTGCTAGGCTGGGCAATCCTTTCACCAATCGCAAAGCATGAAGGTTGGGCACCGGGCGAAGTGGCAGACTGGGACAAAGGATCTAAGGGATGGATCGTCTGGGTGTCACTTGCCATCATGCTAGCAGATGCACTCGTCAGTCTTGGCTGGCTTGTTCTACGGCCTGTGGTATGGTACAGCCGCCACCACCTACCAGATTGCTGGACGACGTTCGCAGGAAAGGCTTTCGCAAACTTTAGCAGACCTACGCAGATCGAAACTGCAAGGCTACAGTCCAGTGCGGGCCAACGATAACGACACAGCCAATGCCAAGCCCAGTTCGACGAAGATGAGCATGATGCACCACCTGAACACCTCGTCGGCTTCAAGACAACACTCATCGGACTGGTGCTATCCCTTGGCATTCTGCGTCTTCGCAGTGCAGCTCTCCTTCCCTGGTATCATACCGATCTCCCTCACTATCTTCGCACTATTTCTCGCCTTGATCTTGTCTGTCATGGGCGTAAGAGCTCTTGGCGAGACAGATCTCAATCCTGTCAGCGGAATCTCCAAGCTCACACAGCTGCTGTTTGCTCTGGTCACACCTGCTGGATCTAAGAATGCTGTGGTCATCATCTACTCGCGGAGCGATATCAGAGTCTGGCGCATTGCAAGCTGGTGACCTCCTACAGGATCTCAAGACTGGCCATCTGCTGGGTGCCAGTCCCAAGGCACAGTTCTGGGGTCAGCTATTGGATCAGCTGTGGGTGCTGTCCTCTCGGCAGCATCTACAAGCTGTACACTCATGTCTACGCCATCCCATCAGACATGTTTCAGGTGCCCACTGGCTATGTATGGATCTTTACAGCTCGACTGGTGACAGGCGCAGGTCTGCCATCCAGGATTCCAGAGTTCGCATCAGCTGCAGCACTAATCTGGGCAATTCTGACAGCAATTCGCATCTATGGTAACTCAAGACAAGCGAGCTGGGTGCCATATGTGCCTGGCGGCATTGCTGTCGCTGTGGGAATGTACAACACACCATCGTTCCACGCTGGCGAGGACGATAGGAGGACTGCTGGCTTGGTGGTGGACAGGTGGAAAGGACGGCCAGAAACGCCTGTTATTGTCATTGCAAGTGGTCTCATTCTTGGCGAAGGCTTGTTCAGTATCGTCAAGCTGGCCCTAGCTAGTGCTGGAAGTACCTCATCTATGAATGTAATGCATATTCTGCGTCGCTCCTTCCTCAAGATTGTGATGTGACGTCCGCTGAAGCTTTGGGAGCGACTGCCTAAAAAAGTTCGACGCCAGCCAAAATCCTTGACTTCGCCATCAACATCACGCTCGCATATCTTTGACACAGCATCGATTACGACTGGGCGATTGCAAGAATTGAGGATGGCGCAAGAGGAGG
>JAMXBC010000071.1:0-20000 GCA_024138005.1 Lumnitzera racemosa
TAGATTTACAAAATTTTAAAAATTTTTTAAATGAATTAAAAAGTATTTTCTTTGTAAAAAAAGGAATCAAAAAAGGGGAAAAATGCAAAATTAAAAAAAATTTTAAAAAAATTTTTTTTTAAAAAAAAAAAAAAGGGGGTAAAATGCATCAATATCATTGGGGATGCGGTTTAAAAAAAAAATTTAGCCCAAAAATTTAACAAATTAAAACCAAAAACAAGGAATTTTAAATTTGGTAAATTTTCTTTAATTAGAATTTTTTAAAAAGGGGTTTTTCAGACACATTTAAAAAAGAAAATTTGGGAAGTAAAAAAAAAATCCAAAAAAAAAAAAAAAGAAAAAAAATTAAAAGGATTTTTAAAGGCCCAACCAAAAAGGATAATGGCCCAAACCCCAACCCGGGGGGATAAGCATTTAGGGTTTTAGTTGTAATTATTGGGTTTAATTATGTAGTAAATTAGTAATAGAAAAAACATAGAAAATTTATGAGTTAATTTTGTAAATTAGTTAATTAGGTGTAAACTGATTTGGGAGGTTTTTACATTTTGAAATAATAATTGGTGTTTGAGATTGGGAAATTTGGGTAATAGAAAAATTAGAAATGCATTATGTGCATTAATTTTGCAATAATGCATAATGTGTAATTATTGAAAAAATAAAAAAATAGAAAAAAATTTAATAAAAATTTTAAATTTTTAGGAAAAATAAAAATGCAAATTTAAAATTTATGGGAAAAATTGAATTTATGGAAATTTTATGAAAAAATAAAAATTTGTCACATTAGGAGTTTAATTTTGGTACCAAATGATAGGATTTAAAATTTTACCCAGTAAAATAAACCTTTACAAAGGGGAATGATGGTATTTTTTTATCGGGGAAAAAAATGTGATTAAAATTTTACATTATGGGTTGAAACTAAAATTTTTAGGGGGGGGGTTTGGGAAAATAAAACGCCCACTTAAAAATCGAACTAAAGGAAATTTAGGACCCCCCGGCCAAATCCCCGCCCCTTGGGAAAGGGGATAGCGCGGTTTTAAAAATTTGGTTTCCTTCTTACCCTCAGTCGAACAAAGTGACGGGGAGAGGAGGTCGCGGCGGGGGTGAAGCAGTGGTTCGAAAGGGAGTCGCGGGAGGAGCAAGGTCTCCATTACAAAAAGGGCCCGGGTTTTGGCGTGGCTGTTGCAATTTAAAGGAACTCTCAACCCGGATTAAAAGCGGGCGCAATTTTTCTAATCTCAAAGACGGGCCGGAAAAAGTCGTGCGATGGCATTTGGGTTGACATGCATTGCACCTAATAAGTGATTGAAAAACCTTTTTGCGGGGTTTGGTATTGTTTTAAGTCCTCCCTCCCTAATTACTGAGCTGTGGTTAATTTAAAATCCCTTTTAAACATCGTGCAGGTGTGGCTAAGAAGCGGCAAAAAACTACTTTTGAAGCTAGCAATTTCTGGATCCTGGGGGGTGAGGAAAAAACATTGAAGAATCAAAACTGTTTTTTCTTTTCTTTTTGTTAATTTAAAAACTGAATTATAGTGACTATATTGTTTTAAGCCCCCCAAAAAAAACCGGGGTTATTGGTTAAAAACCCCCCAAGCCAATTTAAAAGTAAATTTTAAATTTAAAAAAAAAGATCCCGTGTTTTAAAAAAAAAAAAAAAAAAAATAGGGACACAAAATTTTTAAATTTTTTATAATCAAAATGAAAATGGGAAAAAGATGGGATTAAGTAGGAAAAAAATTTTTTTTTATAAAAAATTTTAAAATTTTTAAAAAAATTTAGGGAAATTTTTTTTTTTTATTTAAAACAAAAGGGGTAAAAAACCTAAACCCAAAAACAAAATGTGAAAAATTAAAAATTGAAAAACAAATAATTTAAAAAAAAACGAAAAACGGAAAAAACAAGATGTAAACAGGGTCGGGAGAACCAAAAAAAAATTAATTTAAAAAAATTTGTAAACAAACCAAAAATAAAAAACAATTTTCATTTAGGCCGTTAAAAAAATTGGAAGGTAATAATTTTTGTTTAAAAACCTCGGCGATTAAGGCCCCCTTTTCGGGCAGGGGGTTTTTCCCCCCCATAACGTAAACTTAAAAAAAAATTTCCCCGTAGGGGTAGTAAGTAGGATTGTAAATATATTTTGGGTTTATAAAAAACCCTTGATAGCCCCCTTTCTTTTTTGGGGAAATTTTTAAAAGGGGGAAAAAGTGCAATGAAACCCTTTCAAAAGGAAACCCCCCAAACCCTTCAACACTTTCATTTTGTGTTAAGCCACAATACAAAAAGAAATGTTTGGGAAAACGGGTTTCCCAATTAAAGAAAAAATTAAATTTTTAAAATTTTGAAAAAAAAAAATTTAAAGTAAAAAAAAAACAACCAAATTTGAAAAAATTAAAAAATGGGAAAAAAGGGAAAAACCCCTTTTTTTTTGTAAAAAAATTTTATAAAATAAATTAAAGGTTATAATTTTTGAATTTAAATTAAGGGGGGAATTTTGGTAAAAAAATTTCGCAAAGGGGGGGGTTTTTTTAAAAAAAAAAAAATTCATATAAAGAAAAAAAAAATTTTTAAACAATGGTTGGGGAAACCAAAAAAATAACTTTAAAAGAACCAAAAGCAATAAAGGTTGAAGTCATCTATAATCCCCCCAAAAAAAAGCTAAAATAAAAGGAAATTAAAACATATTTATTTTTTTTAAAAAAAAAAATTAAACAAAAAAAATTTTTTTAGGGAAGGGGGAAGGGGAAAAAATTACCAAAAATTGGGGCAAAAACAAAAAGAGAAAAAGGGGGGGGGGTGGAAAAAATTTTGAATGTTCCCCCAAACCAAAAACAACCCTAATTTAAAAATTTTGGGTAAAAAAAGGGGGAAAGGGAAAACTAAATTTTTTTAAAAAAATTTAGGAATTGTGATTGGGGGGATACTTGAAAATTTTGATAACAAAACCATATAGAAGAAAATAAAGGACTTAGGTGTAGTTGAGTCAATTTTTTGTATGCCATGGATATGAAAGTCTATGAAGAATTTTTAAAATTTAATTTTGAAATTTTAAGTTAATTTTGCCAAAATTATAAAAATTAAATTTTTGGGGTTTTGGTATTGTATTATTATATTAATAGTATTAAGGTTAAATGAATCCCAAAGTAACCCAACCGAACCTTTTGGGGATTAAAGTTAATTAAAATTTAGGTAAAATATAAAAATGTAAATTTAAATTTAAAATTTAAAATTAAAAAATTTGGGTTTTAATAATAAAGTTAAAATTTTTAATAAAAAAAATAATTAATATTTTAAAAATTTAAATTTTTTAAATTTTAAAAAAATTTTCAAAAAAAAGTTTTCAAAACAAAAACTAAACCCTTTAAAAAAATATTTTTTGAATTTGATACTCAAATTAATGTTAAATTTTTTGGAAAAAAAAAGGTTTTTTAGACAACAAAAAATTTTAAAAAAACCCCAAAATTTTTACAGTCCTTTAAAAATTTTTTTAAACTTGGGAATTAAACCTTTAAAATTTAACCATTTTAAAAAATTCCCGAATCAATTGGTTTCTAATTTCCTCATCAACTAAAATAAAAAGAATGCAAAGTTAATAAGCAATTTAAAAAAAGCTTTAAAAAAAATTTTAAAATTTAAAAATTTTTTAAAAAAAAAATTCAAATTGAAACCCTTTCTCATTCAAGGGAACTTTTTTTTTTTGGGTTCCGAAATCCCATTACAAAATTATTTTTTTCCTTTTTTTATTTATTTTAAAATCTTTTTCCTTTTTTTTTTAATTTGGGTTTTTTTCTTAAACAAATCCTTAAAAACTCCAAAATTTGGATTTAATTAGGAAAATTTTTTTAAAAAATTTTTAACCCCTTTTTTTTTTAGGATTATTTCTTAAAAATTAAACCCATAAGTAAATAATAATTTTTTTTTTATCCCAAAAAATTTTTTTTAAATTAATGTTTTATTTTTTGGGCTATAATCCTAATTTTAATAAAAATTCGTTTTTTTATTTTTATTTTAAACCCTTTTTGCCCCCCCCTTTTTAAAATTTTTTTTAAAAAAATTTTTTTCAAATTTTTTATATAATTTCTTTTTTATAATAAAATTTTTAAAAATGAACAAAAAACCCAAAAAATTTTCTATCAAATATTTTCAAAAAAAAATTTTAAAATTTTTCCTCCCTCATTCCAATTTTTAATTAATAAATTAACTTATAACATTTTTATAACCAATAACTTATCTCAATAAATCATGTACATTAACCTACAATCACCTAAATATTCTCATTTCACCTAACAATAGTTTCCCGAACTAAAAAAAATTTTTAAATTAGATAGAAAAACAAAATTAAAAATTTTTATTTTAAAATTTTAAAATTCAAAATTAATTTTTTTAAAAAGGGTGGGTTTCTTTAAACCCCCCCATAATCCTTAAATAATTTTCCTAAATACAAAAAAAGAATATTAAATTGAAAAATTATTTGATAAAAAAAAAAAGTTTAAAAATACCAATTCTTTAAAAACACTTCAAATTTTTTTAAATTTAAAAATATTAACGGTTCAAATTCAAAAAAACAATAATTATATTTTAATTTTTTCAAATTACAAAACTTTAAAATTAGACCACTTTCCCAAATTGGGGCCCAGCCACCAAAAATGGCTTATGTCATGGGCCAAGAGGCAATGGATTGGAGTGGTGTAGTGGGGGGTCATTCGTTTTTAAAGGGGTGGTCGGGTGTAGGTTTTCTTCTAAAACCCTAATTGTACAGATTTTTTGTAATTTTTGTAAAAAACCCTAGCCTTCATTTTTTTTGGTTCCTATAATTTTTCTCAACTCTAAACAGCCAAATGACTTCTTAAAATTTTGGATATTTGTAAGGCTACTTAGATATTTTTCCCATTAAAATTCGATTGACATTAAACCTTACTCCTTTTCTTTTTACTTTTTTTGGCTAAATTTAATTGGTGTCACGCCTCAAAGCGGGAAAATCAAACAATCCACCGTGAAATCTAACTAAAATAGAAACTGGCCCTACACGCTTCTTAAAACCTGATTTATACAAACATTCCAACTAAAAACCCCTTTTTAATAAACAATTCTAAATTTACTTTTGAACTTAAAAAAGATACATACTTAATTAAAAACCCAAGATCTTTCAAAAATTTTGTAATTTTAATCCCAAAATCTCTTAAATAATTTATAAATTTTCTAAAAGTTTTTTAAGAATAATCAACTTGAGAGTGTATCAGTCTTCAATTTATATCTTCACTCCTCAGGACCCGAATTATTTGCTTTAAGATAAATAAAATCCCTTCTTTTGGGGTACCACAACAAATTGGAACAGAGATTAAAAACCCTATAACAAACATAAACAAGATTTTCGATCAATTTTTAGGTGTAATGCATGCCAACAATGCCATCGCATAACTTTTTCCGGGAGTCGGGATTAAAGAAAATTACACTCGCTTTAATCCAAGTTAAAGATTTCCATTAATGCAACACTCACAATCAAATTCAGGCTTTTTGTCAAGCCCGAATTTTTTTTGGTTTCTTATTTAAAAATTGATTTTTTATTTCCCAATTTAAAACAAACCTTAACCCAATTTTAAAATTAATCCTCGATTAAAAAAAATTTAGAAATTTTCGGTTTTTTTTTTTTTAAAAAATAATTTTGGGGAACACTACCCCCCGAAGTCGAAAAAAAAAAAAAGTAAAAAATTTGGGAGAATAAAAAAATTTTCAATTTTTAAGTATTTTTCCCAAATTTTTTTATTGAAAATCCCGAAAATGCTTTCCCGAAAAATTAATAAATCCCCTAGAGAAAAATTATATGTACCCTAAAAATCTAAAAAAAACTCAAAAAATATTTAAAAATATTTATTTATATTATAATGAATTTCCCACATGGGTTTAAAAATTATGCATAATTACTTAAAATACGTGAAATAGGCTAAAATAATATTAAAAAAATTAAAAAAAATGCATGAATAAATTAAAGGAAAAATGAGGAATGATCTAGTTCAACGAAATTTAAAAATGGGGAAAAAAGAAAAAAAATTAGCCAATCAAATTAAAACAACAAAAAAGGGAAAAATTTTAAAAGAAGATGAAAAAAATTTGTCTAGTCAAATTAATGCACTATTTTTTCCTTTAGAGCTCTATAAATCCCAAAAAAAATTTACAAAAGCTATTTGGGAGGTTTGAAAATTGTGGGGAATTTTGGGGGGTTCAAAAATGTTGGGGAAAAAATTTTAAAAGGTTTTTAACAAAAAAAATTACAAAAATTGTGAAATTTAAGGCCTTAAAAGTATCCAAAAACCCAACGATGACTGAGAGTGGACGGCCCCACCACCATACATTGGGTGGTAGCACCCGGGATTTGGGCCGAAAAGGCCACGACAGTGACTGTGGCGAGCTATGATTTTGGTGAGTTGGGTTTTTCCCTTCCGTTTTTTTCATATTTTGTTAAAAGTATTTAAAAATTTTTAAAAAAATTATAAAAATTTTGGTATTTTGAAATATTTTTTATATATTTTTTTTGGGAAAAAAATTTTATTTTGAAAAAAAATATGTCCAGAAAATTTTAGTTTTTTAAAAATTTTCATACAAAATCAAAACATTTTTCCCCTTTTAAAAAAAAAATGCCCTTTAAGGAGTGAAATTTTTAAACCTAAAAATTTTTTTTGTGTAGGCTAGTTAGGGTTTTTAAAAACAAGGCCATAAATTCCATTTTTAAAAAATTTAAATTTTTAAAAAATTTTTGGGAAAATTTTTTTAACCCTTTTAAATAACTTAAAAAATGGGTTTAAATTGGGGTTAATTAAGAAATTTAAAATTATTTTAATTACTGTTTTAAAGTACAAAATTTAAATATGTTTTAGGATTTTAAAAAATCTAAAAAAGTATGATACTTGTAGTTTTTTGGGTGTTAGATATAATTATTGGGAAATTATGTATTTAAATTATGTAATAGGGAAAAAAATTTTTATTTTTAATTTAAATTTTTGAAAATTTAAGATAATTAGGTGTAAAATCAAATTTTGGGAAATTTAAATTAGTTTTTTTTGAGATGTTAATTGATGTTGAGGGATGATATTTGGAGGGATAGAAATTTTAAAGTGTATTATGTACTTTATAATAATAATACATAATATAAAAAAATTGGAAATATAATAAATAGAAAATTTTAAAAATAAAAATTGATTTATACTAATAATGGGAAAAAAATATAAAAAATCTGTAGGAGAATTAAATTTAGGAAATTATATGACAATGAAAAATTTTCTCACTTTTGGAAAAAGTTAGGTATAAAAAAAGGTTTTAAGTATACCGGTTAAATAAAAAATTTACTGTTTTTAAATAAAAGTGAAAATTTTGGTATTTAAAGGGCCAAAATGTAAATACATTTCACTTTTGGGTGTTCAGATTCCCTTTTTAAAAGTTTTGTTTTTATAATAGTGGTTAGAATTGATTTAAAACCCGAACTGGAATAGTTTCCCAAAAACCCAAAACACTAAAACTAACCTAGGATAAATTAAAAATAATTAATATGTATAAAAGAAAAATTTTGGGTTTAAAATTTCTTAATTTTATATATATTTAAATATCTTCTCACCCATCATTTCTTTTAAATTTTAAATCTAAAGAGTGTATTTATTAAGGGACATACGGAAAATGATTTGGGAACTTACGTTTTTTTTGAGGGGTGGACCAAATCCAAGTAAGTTGGGATTAAACATTACTGTTTTTTAAAAAAGTTATTTAATTTATAGTATTTTAAAGGGTTTTAAAAAATTGTATTTTAATTTGTGTTGGGTTAGATATTTGGACTTTGCGCTTGAAATTTTTTTAAATTTGTTTGGGGATTTGTTTTTAAATGATTGTCACTTTTAAAATTTGGATTTAAACCAAAATTTAATTTTGACTCATAGATCAAAAAATGGCCCTTTGTATAGAACCCCTTTAAAGGGAAATTTTAGGATTCTCTGACTAAGCATCGCCCTTTTTTTAAAGGGGTAGCTCTAGATGGCTTTAATTTGGTCTTTTTTTTCACCCTTTTGTTGAATTAATGATAGGTGAGGAGGTTGTGAAAGAGTAAATTTAATAGTTCAAAGGTAGTGTGGGAGGAGTGGTGTCTTTATTCCCAAAAGTGTGAAAAACCAAATTTTTCCCCCTCTGTTTTTTTAATTTTTACTTTTAACAAAAGGTTTTTAAATTTCAAAATAACAAAAAAATTAATAAAAGATAAAAATAAAAAAAAAATTTAAAACAAATGAGGGAAAATCCCAAAAAATAAGAAAAGAAAAAATTATTAAAAAGAGTTTTGTAGTTTTTTTAGGAAGTAACTCTTTATTAGGAAAAAATAGTTTTAATTTTAGTTTAGCTTAGTTAAAAAATTTTTTTTTTTGAACCAAGTTTTTAAGTCCCAACTTAATTTTACTGAATGTAAAGGGAAAAGGCCAACGGTTTAAATTTGGTTTAATTTGGGGGGGTTTTTTGGTTTGGTTTAAAAAGGTTTGGGGGGTTCGTTTATAAAAAACTTAGGTTCTTTTTCAAATTTTTATTTTTAAATTTTTACAAAAAGGGGTAAAAAAAAAAAAAAATTTTGAAATAAAAAAAAAAACCGATTTGGGAAAGCGCAGAATTCCTATTTAATCGGGAATTTTTTGGGGTTTGGGGGTTTGATTGTTGGGGATGTTTTAAGGATTGGTTTTAATTTTTTTTTTTTAAATAGATATGATTTGTATAAACTTATTTAGATTTTTAAAATAAAAAAAAAACTCCCAAAAAGAATTTTTTTTTCTCTCATCCTTTCCAACGAAATCAGCCCTTTGGGTTCCCCATAGCAGGCCATCTACTTCGCCCAAAACAGAAAAACACTTTGCCCTAAATAGAAATACTACACAAAGGCTGCTACCCTCCGTTCAAGTGACATTTTTAAACTAACCCCACGTTGGTCCCCACCGTTTTAACGTTGAACCCTTTGTTTACAAATTACAGTAACAGCAGTAACACCAGGGAACAGCAGCAAATTTTCAGGCAGACAGAACCCCTGGCAAAACAGCAGCACGATCAAGCAACAATAGCAACCCAGGGGGGACGCGTAAATTTTACCCAAAAAGCACTTTACAACTTTTGCCCCTTCATATCGTCGAAGCACACATACACGTTAATTAAGTTCTCTCCTAACAATACCCTACTTTAGCATCGATCCCATAACCAAAAAAAAAGGGCAACGGACAGTAGTGAACAGGATAGCAACAGGGGTGGATAGTAGTGAATAGGCCAGCAGCCGGCGGGCAGCAGAAAACAGGCAGCGCAAGGCAGACAGTAGGAAAAAGGAAACGCAGCAAGGCAGTTAAGTAGCGAAGAAAACTAGACAATTAATCCGCCCCACCAGTAGCCACACGCAATAGCAACTTCGTTTACGTGACCATCGTCCTTCCCCAAGTAATCAAGAATTTTAGGTTGTTTCTTTCTAGTTTCAAAATTTGTTTGTTTAATTGTTTATTTATTTTTTTTATTATTTTTTTTTTATTTAGATCTTTATTTATTGATTTTTAATATTTACGAATATGAAAAATATTTTTTTTAGGGCTTTTTTTTTTGTCTTTTAAATATAGTTTAAATGTTTAAAAAACAATAAATATATGTAAAAGTTTATATTAATTTAGGTATTTTTTCTTTTAATATTAGTTTTCTTGATTAGAAAAATTTAAAGTATTGTTTTAAGGAATGTATATTTTAGTTATTTTAGGAGTTTTTAGGATTGGTTATTTTTGTTAAGTTTTTGATCTTGTTTAAGTTTTTGGGTATTTAGAAGTTTTTTTTTTTTTTTTAATTTAAAAAGTTAAAAAAAAATTTTTTTTTAAAATTTTTAGGGCTTTTGCGAAATTTTTTTTAAAAAAAAAACATTTAAGAGTTGGGGAACCTTTTTTTTTTTTAAAAAATAAACCAAATAAATTAAAAACGAAAACTCA
This sequence comes from Lumnitzera racemosa, assembly GCA_024138005.1. Lineage (NCBI taxonomy): Eukaryota > Viridiplantae > Streptophyta > Magnoliopsida > Myrtales > Combretaceae > Lumnitzera > Lumnitzera racemosa. The sequence goes on from JAMXBC010000071.1 coordinate 9,968, forward strand.
GGCATTTTTTAAAATTAAAAAAATTTAAAACACTTTTAAAGATTTTTTTGAAAAAAATCGATCGTTTGACCGGCTGGTGGTCGTAGACCCCTTTGGGAGTGAGATAAAATATGAAAAAAATTTAGGTTCTTTTTTTTTTTTTTTGATTTTTTTTATTTTTTTAAATTTTAAATTTTTTAAAATTAGAAAATAATCCTAATTTGGGTTTAATTTAGATAGGGGAAAACCCTTTAAGGGGGTTTAATGGGTTTAAGTTTTTAAAATTTGGGAAAATCCTTGGTTTTTCATTTAAAATTAAAATTTAAAAAGGTGGTACAAAAATCATAATAAATTTCACCAAATTTGGGTTACTTTTTTTTTTTTTCTTTTCTCGACTTGGGCGGGGGTAGTAAAATTCCAAAAATTTTTTTTTAAAAAAAAAAAACCAAAAATTTCTAAATTTTTTTTAATCGGGGGATTAATTTTAAAAATGGGTTAAGGTTTGTTTTAAATTAGGAAATAAAAAATAAATTTTTAAATAAAAAAACCAAAAAATTTCAGGTTTGGGAAATAAGCCTAAAATTTGATTGTGAGTGTTGCTTTAATGGAAACTCTTTAACTTGGATTAAAGCGAGTGAAATTTTTTTTAAATTTCTAAGGGACACCGGACAACGTTATGGATGGCATTTGCTTGAGTTTGTTTTTACCCCTAAAAATTTGATCGAAAATTCTTGTTTATGTTTGTTATATGGTTTTAAGTCTCTGTTCCAATTTGTTGTAGGAAATCCCTAAGAAGTGGATTATATTTTTCTTGAAGCTAAAAATTGGGGCCCTGGGAGTGAAGTTATAAATTAAAGGACTAGATACACTCTCAAGTATAGATTATTCTTCAAAATTTTTTTGTTTTAAATTTTAAAAAATTACTTAAGTTTTTGGGATTAAATTACTAAATTTTGTAAAGATACTTGGGTTATTTCAATAAAAAAGTATTATCTTTTTTAATTTCTTTAAGAAAAATTTTTTGAATTGTTTACTTAAAAGGGGGGTTAGTTGTGAATGTCTTGTTTTAAAATCGGTTTAAGATAGCGACTGTAGGGGCCAGTTTCTTCTTAGTTATTTTTGGGCCGGAGGATTGTTTGATTTTCCCGCTTTGAGGCGTGCCCCCAATTAAATTTAGCCAATAAAAGAAAAAAAGAAGAGGAGAAAAGGTTTTAATGCAACTCAAATTTAAAGGGAAAAAAAAATTATCTAAGTAGCCTTCAAATATCCAAAATTTTACAGAAGAAATTTGGGGTCTGTTTGGGAGTTGAAAAAAAATTATAGAAAACCCCAAAATTAATGAAGGCTAGGGTTTATTTACAAAAAATTCCCAAAAAATTGTAAAATTTTGGGGTTTTAGAAAAAAAAACCTAACCTAAACCAAACCACCAAAAAAACGAATGACCCCCTACACCACTCCAATACCATCCCTTTAAGGGGGCCCCCCCAAAAAACTTGAGCCTTTGTTGGGGGCGGGAAAACCCATTTGGACAAGTGATTTAAAATTTTTCCAATCCGATTTTTTTTAAATTTTGAAAAAAAATTTTAAAAATTATTTTTAAAAAATTAGGGAAATTTTGGGTATTTGATGTTTTAAGTATTTAGATTTAAAAAAAAAAAATTTAGTTTTTTTGAATTTTTTTCTAGAAATATACTGCCCTTAAGAAATTTCACAAACTCAAAATTTTCAATTTAGAAATAAAAAAACTTTAAAAGTGTAGTTTTAATTTTAAAAAATTTTTGTATAGATTTTTAGGGGTTATAGGGGTTAAGTGCTATCCCCCCTTTTTTCAAAATAAATTTTTTTAAAATTTTTTTAATTTTAAGCCCTAAAATGATGCAAAAAATAGTTTAATTTGAGGCAAATTTAGAAATTTAAATGGGTTTAATTATTGTTTTAGTGCATGTTTATTTTTTTCAAGATGTTGAAATTTGATGGTTTTATGCTATTTTTTAGCTTTTAGGTGTTATATGTAATTATTGGGTATTTTATTAGTTTATATGTAATAGGAAAAAAATATTAAATTTAAGTTAAATTTTTTTAATTTTAAAGTAAATGGGTTTTAAATTTGTTTTGGGGAAAGGAATTTAGATTTTTGTAAAAAATGTTATTTGATATTGAGAGATGTTATTGAGGTTTGGAGAATATTGGATGTGTATATTATGTTAAATATTAGAGATAATGTTTTAATATTTTAAAGTAAAAGAAATTGATGATTTGGAAAATATTATGTTAAAATTAAATTATACTAAAAATTAAAAAAATTATATAATAAATTTGGTGGGAAACTTAAATTAGGGTAATTATATGAAAAAAATAACATTTTCTCATAGCGAGAGTAAATTTGGTTTTTTAAAATTAGGATTATGATTTTACCATAAAAACAAAAAACTTTAAATTTTAAAAACCAAAAAAATGATTTTTGGGATACCCCAAAAATAATTTTGATTAATTTCACATTAGGGGTTTCGGAATAAATTATTAAAGGTTTACTTATATAATCCCTCATAAAAAATTGATTTAAAAAAACCTATTTTAGAAAAAAATTAAAACTGAATTAAAACTCAATCTTTTTTAGGGGGTAACTTTAAGAGACTTAAAATGAATAATTAAGTTTTACAAAAAAACCCAAAAACAAAAGATAACAAAAAGAGCTACAAAATTGAAGTTTATATAAGATAGTTATATACATGCACAAAAAATTAATATTTGTAATAAGGGATTATCAGTGATAGCCTAAAAAAAGGGTTTGCACCTTGAATGAGAAACGAAAAGTTCAAGAAAGTTGAGATTAAAATGTTATTTTTTTAATTTACAAATTTTGTATACTAAAAGACTTGAAATTGAAATTGATTGGCTTTTAACATTTGGGACTATGTGATGTGTTTATTTCTGAGTTGTTTGTTTGAATTTAGATTATATTTAAAGTTGAAATTCATGTGAATTTTTTTGAAAGGGTTTTGAACACCTTAAACGGGATTTAATTACATATATGATTTAAAAATTTTAAAATGGGGACGGGCATAGAAAACTAATTGGGGGAAATTTAGGGTTTTTTGGCAAAAATATCAACTTATTCGAAAGGGATGCGTTGGTTTGCTTTAATTTGGGTTTTTTTCTTCATCTTTAGTTGAAACTTAGTGAAAGGTGAAGAGGTTTTTGGAAAAGGGTAAAAGTTAATGGTTTGGGGGTAGTTGGGGGAGGATTGGTGTTTCCATTGCAAAACCCTAGGTTTGGTCGGGGGTTATTGATTTAAAGGGAAAAACCCCTAAACCTGTATTAAAGTGTGTACAATTTCTTTAACCCTCCGATGGGACGAAAAAATCGTTCGTTAGCTTTTTTGCTTAAAGGGACATTGCACCCAATTAATTTGGTTGAAAACTTTGTTTGTGTTTGCTGTATAGTTTTAAGTCTCTTTCCAAATTTTCTGAGATATGGTTCCCAATATCCTTTTTAAAACCTTTTTGTAGGTGCTAGCTAGAAAGGGTTTATTTTTTTCCATGGGGGTAGCAACCCAAAATAAATTTTAGAGATTTGAGTAAATACTTTTGAAAAAACAGAATTTGTTAAGGTTTTAGCTTTTTTTTTAGAAACTTCTTTTCGAAAAACGTATTATTAGGAAATATAGTACGATGAAATTTTCAAATTTAAATTTGTAATTTTTTACATTCTAGTTTTATATACATACTTTCATAATTTTTTAGGTAAATTTTATTAAATTTATGAATGTTTTTTTTAAAGGGGGTTTTGTTGTGAAAACCCCAGGGGGAAAAAGGGGGGGTTTAAGATAGGTGGGTACCCTTTTCTTTAAAAGGTTTACCGGTAGGTTTTTTTAGACCTGCCCCGGGGGGGGGTGGAATTTTTTTTTCCGCATTTAACCCCTTGAAATTTAGATTGTTACAGCAGAGGGTTTTTAAATAAAAACTATATTGGTATGATCTATTAAAACGTGTGTGAGCACATACGTTATAAACCAAAAATTTCTAGCTATCAAAATTTTTCTTCTAAAATTTGGGGAAAAACCCAAGTGGGGTTTTTATGTGATTCGGGAACCAAAACCCTCTTGTCATAAATCCAGTTTAGCTTGTACTTCCATTTTAGAAAGGGTTTTGTTAGTCATAACTATGGGCCTGCAATTATAAACGCCTCAATCCCACAAACTGAATGCCTAGAAGTTTGTATTGAAAAAACCCGTCCCTTTTATTTAAAAAAGGGTTTTAAACCATCTCCCCTTTTTTTACTCCACCTAGTCCCGGGATTAGATTTTTGGATTGCATTTAGTAGATTGGGAAAATTGCATACAATTTTCCTACTTACCAAAAAAACTTGTTCAATCGCTTTGCGTTTCGTTTCCCCAAATTTTCTTTTGATGTAGATGGGGATAATATATTGTTTGGGAAAATTTAGTAAACCTACAAGCATTTTAATTTAACGTCTGTGACTTTAAAAATTTTTTCTTTAAAATCAAAAGTAAGTAGTGTTTTTAAGCCCAAATTTTTTGAGGGGTTTTAAAGCTAATTTTTGGGGGTTGAGGAACATGTATGGACTTACAAAACCTGGGTTATTACAAAGCATCTTGCATGTTTGCTTTTTTCAAGTTTGGGGGTCCTCCTATAGCCTTTTTCCCCAATCAAAGCATCTGATGGCCCCCAATGTTTTTTGGGCCCCTTTTCATGATAAAGTCTGGTGGTTCCCCCCAAAATTTGCCCCTCCAGCTGTCTGTAGATGTTTTTTACTCTAAAAATTGCTTCCCTTTCATTTATTCATTGCTAAAGCTCCTTTCACTCCCACTTTACTTTCATCGGGCCAATAGTCCACCCCCTTACCCCTTAAAATTATAGAAAAGGCACGGGTTTCTGACATTTTGGGATTGTGCCCAGTTTTTGATAACCCATGCCTTAAATCATTTCTTTCCACGTGATCTTTGTGCTTTTTTCCATTTTCCTAAAAATTAACTTTCACTTGGGCCAATGTCCCCCATTACAATTTATTTTCATTAAATTTCCTTCTTTAAAGGTCGGGGGAATCCGTTCATTCTCTACTCTTATCTTTTTGATCACTAGTGTCAAGACTTTTAAGTTCCCCTAGAAATGAAAATGTGCTTAGTAAGTGCTTCGATCGGATTGCTCATGATTTGAATATTTGGGTTTAAAATTGCATTTAAAATTTCATCGCTGTGCCTTCTAACATCGCCCTAAAATTGCAACAAGGGTATCAATGGGGGGTTTTTCTTCATGAACTAAAATATATTTTTCCACAGAATCGCTATTTTAAATATCCCCTTAGGGGGAAGTATAAAATTGTTGGATTTTTCGTAATTATCGTGAGGGGATGGCGAAAAAAATTTTTCCCTGGTCCGCCTATAAGGGCCCATTATGAATCAGCTCGTCGGGTTTTGTTGTCATTTTAAACAAAAAATTGATTACATTTCTTTCCAACTTTTCTAGTGATATTTGGGCCCTTTAAAATTAAAACTTAGATTTATTGTTTCCCGGGCGCTTGTCCTACTGACCCCCCCATTCTCTCCTTCCCCCAATTTTTCCACTAACAAAACCCAAACCAACCTCATATTTTTTCATTATTTACCTGTTTATACATCAGTTCTTAAATTTCCCTTTAATGGCGTGTACAAATATTCCCTTATGTTAGAAAGACGCTAATTTCTTTTTACGGCTAATATTTAAAAGCAAAATGAGTCTTTTTCCCATAAAATTTTTGTAAATAATAATTTTTATATTATTTGCTCTACTTTTAATTTTTTTTTTCACAGCAATTTTATGGAAGCTAATAGGCATTTTTAAATAAAAAATTTGTTTGTTTATTTGCATTATGTGGGAAAATTTTTCCCTATGGAATTACAAATTTAAAAAATTCTTTTTTAATTCATTATTCAAAAAATTTTTATAAATAAGGGTCTTTGTTATTGTTATTTCTTTTTTTTTATTGTTTTTTTCGAAGTACATATACCACTAATAATTTTTTCGAAGTAAAGTTTAAAAATCTTCATTTAAAAAATTTTTAAAAATTTACTTATTAGTAACACCCATTTTATATGCTTTTATAATTTACTTTTTTTTTAAATTTAAAATTTTTTTTCTAAATAACTTATTACATATTAATTTCAAATTCAAAACGATTTTAAAAAATTTTTTGGGTATAAAATTTAATCTATCATCATGTACAAGTATAACACTATTTTTTCGAAAAATATATATTTAAAAACAAATCAAAATGAGAAAAAAATCAAAAACTTTTCGTAGTAAAGTTTACAATAACATATGGGCATATTTATATACGGGTTTTTCCCCAAAAAATTTTAGTATACAAACAATTTTATTATTATATATCAAGTCATAACATTTTTTTTGAAAAACATAAATTTAAAAAGGGAATTAAAACTATTTAAAATTTTCCCTTTTTTCATAGTAAAGTTTAAAAATAAAATTACTTTCCCAAAGGTATAAAATTTTCCCAAAAATTTATAAGTATTTTAATTTGTTAAAGTCAAAAACACTATTTTTTAAAAAAAAAATATTTAAAAGTTTTTAAAAGAGTAAACATCGTATTTTTTCCTTTTTTGATGTCTAAAAAAAGGGAAAAGTGATGTTGGCACCCCAATTTTTTTTCCCTTTTTTAAAAAAATTCCTAAAATTTTAAAAAAATCTACTTTACAAAAATTTTTTCGTTTTTATAAATTAAATTCAAAAAAAAATTCGATTTGATTAAAAATTTTTGGTTGAGATTTTTTTTAAAAAGGTTAAAAAAGAAAAGGAGAGAGATTTTTTAAAGGGGAATGTTTGGGCATCAAAATGAAAAAAAAAAGAAAAAGGGGAGGGAAAAGGGTTTTTAAAAAATGCGGTATGTATGGGAAAAATTTTCTATATGCAATATTTTTATAAATTTTTTTTTTCCTTTTTCCAAAATTTTATATAAAAAAAAAGTTCCTCCTTTGTAGGGGAAAGAAATTTTAGGGAATTTTAAGTTAAAATCCCCCCCCAAAATAGCCAAAAGACAAAAAAAGGAAAAATGTTACATGGTATTTCAGGGGGTGATGGTAAAAAAAAAAAAAAAAAAAAAAAAACGAAAGCCTACGCGTAAAATTTGCCCTATAAATTTTCACTGAGGGAAAATTTTCCCTCAGGGGGGCAAACCAAAGCGTTGCGACTTTTGTCGAACCCAAAATGAGCACTTTAGGGTCTGAATAGTATGAGATAGATCCTGTTTAGTTTTAACAAATCTCTCGTAAAAATTTTAACATTTGCCCAAAATAAAAAAATTTTGCAAGTTAATAATTACCTTGGAGACTCCAGTTTTTGAAACCCAGTGTGCCCCCAAATGAGCGGGAAAAAACGGGGATTTTTCCAATAAACAAACAAGCAAAAATTTGTCAAAATAAAAAACCTTCGCATTTAAAAAAAGTCATACAGGAAATGAAAATTTTTCTTTTTAAATTAAAGAAATAACTTACTCAAAATTACTTGGGCACGACAAAAATTTATGCAAAAAAATTAGGAAGGGTGTGTTTTTAAAAATTACGTTGCATTAAAACAAATCATTTAGAAAATAAAAAAACGTCCTAATAAAAAAAAAGTTAAAACTTGTTTTAATTACTTGGGTATTGACTAAAATTAGAGAGAATTAGAAAAAGGGTGCGATTTAAATGTGTTTTGCTTTAAAAAACAGTCATTGTGGGGAAAATAAAAATTTGGGCCCTAAAAATTTAAAGTATATAACTTGCTCTAATTACTTGGGTTTTTTGGAACAAAAAATTATGAGAGACTGATAATATGGGGGTGTTTTAAAAAATGTGATCTGCTTAAAAAAAAGCCCATTGCGGAAAAATAAAAAATTTTCAAAATTATGGAGTAAAAAAAACCCTCAAAATTAAATTATTTGGGGTATTGGACAAAAAATTATGAAAAGGTTTTTGAACAAGGGTGTGATTAAATGTGTTTTTGCATTAAACAAGTCTTTACCCGGAAAATAAAAAAATGTCATAATGATGCGTTTTCATAAAAAAGGCCCATAAAAAAAAAAAAAAAAAACATCCCACACCAAAACCACTATATCGGTTTAAAATATTTCTGCAAATTTCCAACAGAATCATGAAAATTTACTTAATCTTCTTTGAAAATTAAAAAATTGATAACTTTTCCTCCTATATTAAATAGAATTTAACTTTAAATTTAAAAGAAAAGAGCTTGAAACTCAACGATAAAAAAAAAGTAAGTTGATAGCTGGATGCTACAAAAACTGCTACAGTTGCTGTTTTTCCCCTGTTAAGACCATCAGTTTTTTCCGGGACGTTCATGAAAATGGGCCAAAACCCACGCTTTAGATTGATTTTTTCAGATGGGGGACCTGGGGACCGGGCCTTTGAGAATCATTTTTAAACCGCTAAGAGGGAGACATATTCAAAAAAAATAGAAAAAAATTTACCAAAATTGTTATAGAAATTAGGTTTTTATCCAAACAATAAAAAAAGCATTGGGCAAAGTTCCCCAAACGCTGGGGTTTAACAACTTTTGTTTTTAAACCCCCCCCCCTTACCAACACCAGAACCTAGCTCGAGAACAGAACAATCCTGAAGTGGGTCAAGTTCCTGAGCATGTTTTCCTTTAAAGGGAAACATCACGGGACTTAAACTTCATTAAAATAATCATCTTCTTTCAATTTGATATAACAAAAACTTTAAACTTCATTAGGTTCTTAAAATTTTTAAGGGCCTTGTCCTAAAATATTTTTAAACAATTGCATAAAAAAAAAAAAGGGGACATTTTAAAAAGAAAAACCCAAAGTGAGAAAGATTAATTTTAAAATACAAACCCAAACTTCTTCGGTTGGTCATCTCAGTGTTGCTCATTAGTTTATTACTTAAAAATACATTTTTCTTCTTTGAAAATCTCATAAAAAATTTCCATTCTCGAGTAAAAAAAAGGCTTGTGTGGCCGGTGTTTTAAATTCCTTGTCTTTATGCTTCAACCACCCCCAATTTTAATAAAATTCCTCTCCCCTTTTTGTCGTGATTTCCCTCATTCATTTTTTTTTGTTTTTTACCTTTTCCCTTTGCTAAATTTTTTGGAAATCAAAAAGTATTCTACTTGATAGTTTTGGGACTCTTATTTATGGGTATTTGTGTTTTTAAAGGTTATTTCTTAAACCCAAAATTTCATGGCATGGGGAAAAGAATGAATTTCCCCAAGGGTTCCCAAATTTTTGGAGTACTTTATGATCTATTTTGGTTTTTTTTTTATGGCCCTCCCTCATTCTTTTCAGAAATTTTTACCCACATTTTCCCCTTTATCGTCGAAGTTTGACCCTAAAAAGGGTTTTATTTCTTCATCTAAATCTTTGGTTTTGGGTAGAAAATTAAAGCTCTCCAATTTTAATTGTTTTTTGAATTCCATATGATTTATTTTATATTTTTTTTGAACCCACTTCCTCATTTTTCTCCCCCCCCCCCCCCCCCCCCCCCCCCCCCCCCCCCCCCCCCCCCCCCCCCCCCCCCCCCCCCCCCCCCCCCCCCCCCCCCCCCCCCCCCCCCCCCCCCCCCCCCCCCCCCCCCCCCCCCCCCCCCCCCCCCCCCCCCCCCCCCCCCCCCCCCCCCCCCCCCCCCCCCCCCCCCCCCCCCCCCCCCCCCCCCCCCCCCCCCCCCCCCCCCCCCCCCCCCCCCCCCCCCCCCCCCCCCCCCCCCCCCCCCCCCCCCCCCCCCCCCCCCCCCCCCCCCCCCCCCCCCCCCCCCCCCCCCCCCCCCCCCCCCCCCCCCCCCCCCCCCCCCCCCCCCCCCCCCCCCCCCCCCCCCCCCCCCCCCCCCCCCCCCCCCCCCCCCCCCCCCCCCCCCCCCCCCCCCCCCCCCCCCCCCCCCCCCCCCCCCCCCCCCCCCCCCCCCCCCTTTTTTTTTTTTTTTTTTTTTTTTTTTTTTTTTTTTTTTTTTTTTTTTTTTTTTTTTTTTTTTTTTTTTTTTTTTTTTTTTTTTTTTTTTTTTTTTTTTTTTTTTTTTTTTTTTTTTTTTTT
>JAMXBC010000071.1:30000-54002 GCA_024138005.1 Lumnitzera racemosa
AAAAAATTTTTAAAAAATTTAATTTTTAAAAAATGGTTTCCCTTGAATTTTTCTATATCACTTAATTGTCTTCCTTAAAAAAAATTTAGCTCCCAAAACCCATACTCTTTTTAAACTTATTTATTTTTAATTCTAAACATACTCTGTTTTGGGTTTTAAATTTTAAACATCATTATTTTAAATGTAATTAAAAATTTAAATTTAAAAATTTTTCCCCAAATTTACATTAATAAAAAATTTAAAATAACAAAAATTTATAATTTTTTTAAAATAAAATTAATAATTTTAATAAATTTTTTTAAAAACGATGAATATTGGGACTCACCTGATTCTTTTTGGGTTTAACCACCAACTTTTATTTTAGGGTGTTAGCTGGTCCAAGCGGTTTTGTTTTGGGAAAATAGGGGGTGGGGTAATGGTTAAGTCCCAGGTGGGGTGATCCCTGGTTCAAAAAAAATTACCCCAATTTTTATTTTTAGGAAATTTTTTGTAACGCTAATTTTTTCTTATTTTAAAATTTGCTAAATTTCTAAAGTTTTCAAAAAAAACAACTTAGCTTTTTATAAAATTTCTTGTATTTTAGAGGTATAAAGGGAAAAGCTTTGGGGATTAATTAAACAAGACAAGTTTATCTTCTTCTAATCTTTTTAACCCTTTTTTTTTTGCCCTTTATTTTTAATTTGGTTTAAAAATTTTTTTTTCTTTCCCCCCAATTGTCAGGAAATTAATCTGATCATTCCCCATCCCCTATTTTTTTTCCTGATTTTTTTTGATTTTTTTTTTAATTTTCTTTAATTATTTAACAATTTTTACATAAAATTTTGGGGGAAATTTTGGTATTTTTTACCTATACCCTTTAAAAACATATGAAGTTTACGTAAAAACTTTAAATATTATTTAAGTATTCTATGATTTTTAGTATACATTTAATTTATCTTTTGTGATTCGTTAGTTATCGAAAAAATATTTTACGCATTTCCCAAAAAAATAACGATTAATATACTTAAAATTTAATTTTTTTATATTCTTTTATTTTTTCACTTTTTTCTTAAATTCAAAAATTTTTAAAGTTATTTTTGCTAATATTTCTTGTTTTAATTTATAATTTAGGGTTGATCAAAAATTTTTTAACCAATCGCCCTAAAACCCCTTTCATACTAAGCCCGATCCATAATTATAAAGCTTACATTTTTGAACTTTTTAGTTATGCATAATGATATATTCTTTATCTTTTGTTAAACTAAGTAATTTGAAAAAAAAAGTTTTCAACCAAAGGGGAAATGCAGTGGGTTTTAAAAGTAGTCGCGGGGAGGAAATGTTTCCCTAAACACGAGCCAGAGGGTTTTGTTGTGAGTTATTAAAAATTTCCCCCAAAAAATTTTAACTCAGATTAGAGTAAATTTTTAAATTTTTTTAACTCACAAACGGAAACAAAAAAGTCGTACGATGGTTTTTTTTCTATCGTTTGGGTATAAAAAAACTAGCTTTATAGCCCCCCTATGCTTGATATGCAGTCTTTTGTTTTCCGTCCAATTTACTAAGCAATTGATTGTAATCCCTATAGATTTTGTTACAGGTGTAGTTAGGAAGTAGTTTTAAATTATCCTAAAGTAGCAATTTGGATCTTAAGGAGTAAAGATATAAAACTGAGAATTGGTTTTCACTCACGAAATTTTGGGGCTTTCCCTTTTGCTTTTTAAAATTAATTTATATATTTCTTAACTAAGTAAAATTTTTGGTTTTTTAAAAAATTTTTAAAAAGTTTTTCTTTGATATTTAAATCTTAGTTTTTTATTTTTTATTTTTGTAAATAAATAAACATATTTTAATTTTTTGAAATATCTTTCTTCAAAGAAAATTAGTCTTGATTATCTTGGGGTTTAATTTAGGGTTTTTAAAATAGTAAACTATAAAGTTGTTTTTTATTCTAAAATGGTTTGCCGGCCGGGGCTGTTCCCAAATCTTTACTTTAGGACATTAAAACCGTTTTTTGGGCTTTTCCTTTTTAAGGGGATTTCCCCATGCACTAAAAAAAATCCCTCAAGAACTATTTAATTTGTTGAATTTAATTTCTCTTCATGCTATTGAAAGAGCATTTAGAGTACTCAAAAAAAAGGTTTTTCCCCTTATTGTTTAAATGCTTCAAAAAACAAATTTATTTAAAACAAAATTAAAAGTATATTTTAGCTTTTTGAAATTTTATTTCAACTTTCTAATGGGGTTTTGGGGTTTTAGATGAAGTGCTAATATTGATGTTAACTGTCATTTTTTAAATTCAAAAAAAAAAGATAATGGGGATGCAAAAAAAAAAGAAGCTAAACGAGCTAAAATTGGGGGAAAAGTTAAGAGATAAAATTACAGGAAAGGGCATGATTGTGTAAAAAATAATTAAAAATTTGGGTATTTTAGCTTTTGCAATGGAAACTTTCATTTTTTTTGGGGACTTTAGCTATGTAATTTTCTAAGTTTTTTTAAGTACACTTTTTGTAGGGAATTTTTTTAAGTTTTTTTTAAGTCCGGCTTTTGCTCCCTTTTTAATGTTAAAAGGGATCTTTGCTATGCAAATTTTTTTAGTCTAAAAAATGTATTTGTTATTGGGGCTTTTCCTTACATACCATATAATTTTGCATTTGTTGTAGTGAGGGGAAATTTAGTATCGCAAAAAGAAAGAATGAAAACATTTAAAAGGGAAGAGTAGAAAAAAGGGCACAACTTCAATGGACCCAAAACAATTTTATGAGTACTTGATTAAAGCTTTCTACCACCAAATGGTTGGAAAAAAAAACAAGCAAGGGTGAGGCCCTTTTTTATCAGGTTTGACAATGTTGTAATGGAATTGTGAAAAGAACCAAAAATCTAAAAAATTGATAAGGAGAAGATAAGAATAGGAAATTAAAAACAATTAAGCCCAGGACATTTATGAAGCGTCCAATTATTTTAAAAAATTTCAGTGGTTTTTTCTTAAAGGGCCCTTTTCTCATGTCTTTTCGGGCTTTTTAACTGAAAATTTGGCCCAAACTTTGGTAGAGGTGTTATTTTCATAAAATTTTTGTTTTAAACATGAGCCATAAAAAAGCTTATTAGAAAAAAGAAGGATGCTTGCCTTTTTAATCATTTTTAAAAAAAAAAAAAAAAAAAAATACAAAGAAGGATGAAACCCAAAACCAAATCTGCCCTTATGATAAATTTCAAGTATTTGGGGAATTATAGGGGAAAGAGCCCCAAAAATGCCAGAAAGCAAATTTGGGAAGGGTACAAAGATGGGCACGGGGAGAGAATTTGGGGAAGTGCTTCAAAAAAATTATAAAATTTAAAACATATGGTATTTAAAAATCAAGTAACATTGGAGGGGGGGGGGCTCATTCCCCAAAACCCTGCCATGATTTGATGAAGAAAAAAATTTATAGCTCAAACTTCGAGATAAAGGAAAAGGGTGTGGATTTTGGGGACGTGAAAAGAAAGAGGGTAAGGGCCTAAAAAATATCCAAAAAAAGAAAACTTATAGTACTCCAAAATTAGGTTAAAAATTTGGAAAAGTTCTTTTTTTTTTACCCCCCCTGCCTTTATTTGGATGAAAAAAATAAACCTTTTTTAACAAAAAATACCCCATTTCTAAGAGTCCCTTTCAAACGTATAAAGTTTTAAAAACCCTTTTGTTTGATTCCAAAAACCCTTTGGGAAAGGCAAAAAGGGAAAAAAAACAAAAAATTATGAATGAGGAATTTGACGACCCAAAAAAGGATGAGAGGAATTTTTTCTTACAATTGGAAAAAATTTTTTTGGGGTTTAAGCTATAAAAACAAGGAATTTTTAAAAAAACCCGGCCCCACAAGCCTTGTGTTTATCGAGAAAGGAAAAATTTTTTTTGAGATTTTCAATGGGAAAAAAATGTAAAAGGTTGAAGTAAAAGCTAATGAAACAACACTGGGGTTTACCAACCGAAGATGTTTGGGTTTGGGATTTTAATTTTCTTAACCCCACTTTTGGGGTTTTTCTTTTAAAGTGTCTCTTTTTTTTGTTTTTAGTGCAAATTTTAAGGGAAAATTTGTAGGCAAGGCATTTTAAAATTATTAAGGGAAACCAATGAAGTTATGTTATGTTATTAAACAAATTGAAAGGAAAATGATTTTTTTCAATGAAGGGTTTTTGTCTGTGATGTTTCTTTTAAAGGAAAACATGGGCCCCCGGGAAACTTTGGGCCAAAATTCAGGATTGTTTGTTCTCGAGAGGTTCTGGGTTTTTTGGTAAGTTAAAAAAACATAATGTTTTTACCCAGCGTTGGCAACTTTGCCCCAAGTGCTTTGTTATTTTTTGGAAATTTGAACCCATTGCTATATTTTTGTGTACTTTTATTTTTTTTTGTTGATTATGTCTCCCTTTTTAGGGGGGAAAAATGATTTTTTCAAAATTTAAAGGTTTTAGGTCCGGGTGCATGAAAATATCAATCTAAAAACGTGTTTTTGGCTATTTAAAATGAATCGGGGGGAAAAATGATGGGTATGAAAGGGAAAGGGCAGCAACTGTAGCAGGGTTTTTGTAGCACCAAAAATTTTCAACTTACTTTTTGATCGTTTAGTTTTATGCCCCTTACTTTTTAATTTTTGTTTTTGTAGTGAATTAGGGGGGAAAAAATTATCTTTTTTCCCAAATTTGTCAAAAAAGATTAAGTAAATTGTCATGATTCTGTTGGAACTTTGGGAGGGAAAAATTTGAAAAGATATAGTTTTTGGATGTGGATGTTTTTTTTTTTTTTTTTTTTAAGGGCCTTTTGATGAAGCTGCATCTTATGGGCATTTTTTTAAATTTTTGGCTAGGGCTTTGTTTTAAAGCAAAGCACATTTAGTCACACCCTTGTTCTAATCCCCTCATAATTTTTTTTTAATTTTTCCCCAAATAATTAATGTGGTTATTTTCTTATAATTAGGACTTTTTTATTATTTCCCCAATGACTTTGTTTTAATGCAGGATCACATTTAAATCACACCCTTATTACAGTCTCTCATAATTTTATCAATACCCAAGTTTTTTTGAGAAGTTAATTTCTTTTATTATTAGGACAATTTCTTTGTTCCCACAAAGATGTTTTAATGCAGGGGAAAATTTAAATCGCAACCCTTTTTCTATTCTCTCGTAAAATTTTTGTCAATACCCAAGTAATTAGAGAAGGTTTTTTTCCTTTTTTTATTTGGGGCGTTTTTATTTTTTTATAATGACTTCGTTTAATGAACGTATATTTTTAAAACACCCTTCTCTAATTCTTGCATAATTTTTTTGTCGATGCACAAGTTTAAATTTGAGGGAAATTTTTTACTTTATTAATTAGGAAAATTTTCTATTTCCCGCTTTTGACTTTTTTTAAAAGTCGAAGGTTTTTATTTTGAACCTTTTTTGCTTGTTTTTTTTATTGGAAAATCTAGTTTTTTCAGCTCATTTTGGTTTGGGACCTGGGTTTTTAATACTGGAGTCTCCAAGGGTTTTTTTATTAACTTGCTAATTTTTTTTTTTTTGGGCAAATGTTAATTTCTACGGAGAGTTCGTTCAAACTATACAGGATCTATCCATACGTATTAATTTTCCATAAAGTGCTCATTTGCTTCGAAAAAAAGTCGCTTCGCTTTGGGGTTTGCCGCCTGAGGAATTTCCCCCCAGTGATTTCTTTTGTCATTTTACGCGGGAGGCTTTCGTTTTTTTTTTTTTTTTTTTTTTGATCCATCACGACTGAAATACCATGTAACATTTCCTTTCTGTCTGTGGACTATTTTGGGGATTGGGATCTTAAGTCCCTTAAAATTTCTTTTTTCCCATGGGGTTTAAATTTTTTTATATATAAGAATTTTGGAAAAAAAAAAAAGGAAAAAAAAAAAACATAAAAAATATTGGGATTTTGGGGAAAAATTTTCCCATAATTTCCGCATTTGGAAATCCATTTCCTTTCCCCTTTTTCTTTTTCTTCCCTTTGTTGCAAATCATTCTTCAAAAACTCTCTCTCTCTCTTTTCAACCCTTCGAAAAAAAATCTCAACCAAAATTAAATCTAAAACTGATTTTTTTTGAATCAATTTATAAAATCCGAAATAATTTAAATAAGGTTTGATTTTTATTGAAAGGGAAAATTTTTTTAAAAAAGGGGAAAAAAAATTGGTGTGTATCATCACTTTCTTTTTTAGAAAATCAAAAAAAGGGAAAATATCGATGTTTACTTTGTTTTTTTTCTTTTAAAATTATGGGTTTTTTTAAAAAGTGTTTACTTGATACAATTTATTGAAACTGATAATTTATGGGGTTTAAATATATACCCTTTTGGGTGTAAAAATGTTATTTTTTAAAATTTACTATGAAAAGGTTGATTTTTTACTAGTTTTAATTCGTTTTAATTTTTATTTTTTTTCAAAAAAATGTGTTATAAATTGATATATAATTTAAAAACATTGTTGTATTTCTAATAATTTTTTGGGGTTTAAAATTTTTATTTAGTATGGGATTTTTTTTGTAAAAATTTACTACGGGAAAAATTTGGGGTTTTTATCATTTTGATTTGTTTTTTTTTGTATTTTTTTTCGAAAAAAAAAAAGTGTTTTCACTTGATTTCATGATGATAATTATTATATACCAATAATTTTATATCGTTTTGATTCGTATTAAGTATGTAATATGTTATTTAAAAAAAAAAATTATATTAATTATTGTAAATTATAATGCAAAATTTAAAAAGTTTTTACTAATTTTAAATATTTTTAACATTTATTAAATTTAGATTTTTAAACTTTTCTTCGAATTAATTTTTAGGGGGTTTAGGTTTCTTTGAAAAAGGAATAAAAAAATGATATAACAAAAAACATAGACATTATTATTATATAATTTTTTGAATAATGAAATTAATTTGGGTTATTTGATTAGTAAATTCCTTTGGGAAAAAAAACTAATTTAAAGCAAGTAATTTAAACAATTTGTTATTAATTATGCTATTAGCTTCCATTTAAAATTAGCTGTTTAAAGAAATTAATGGTAGAGCAAATAAAATTAAAAAATTATTTTTTTAATAATATTTTATGCAAAAAAGACTCTTAGCTTTCATAAAAATTTTGCTGTAAAAAGAAATTAGCGTCTATAACATAAAAGGGAATTTTTTGTACCCGCGCATAAGGAAGTTTATGCACTGATGTTTGTTTAAAAGGTAATTTTAAAAGAATAATATGAGGTTTTGGGTTTTTTATGTTTTGGGAAAAAATTTGTGGGGAAAGGGGAGAATTTGGGGGGCAGAGGGAACCAAAAAACGCCCGGGGAACAAAAAGTCGAAGTTTTATTTGAGGCCCAAATATTTATAGATTTGTTGGAAAAGTATGTAATCAATTTTTAGTTTTACATGACAAAACATCAGCGGCTGATTCAAAATGTTCCCTTATGGGGGACCCGGGATATGTTTTTTGGGGCCTTTCCCCCTCAGCGATTAAAATTTGATATCCCAACCAAATTTATAGCCCTTCCTTTAGTAGGGCATAGTAGAGATAGCGATTTTTGTGGAAATATATTTTTAGTTTTAGGGAAATAAAAACCCCCCTTTTATAGCCCTTGTTGAGTTGGGGACGTTTTTTGATGGCACAGCGATGATATTGATGCAAGTTGAAACCCAAAAATTCAAAATTTGGGAAAACCGATCGAAGCACTTACTAAGCATAGTTGGGATGTCTAGTGAACTTTAAAGTCCCTTTACATAGGGGAGTCAAAATTTGAGATAATGATGTAGGAATGAACGGAAATTTTCCCACTTTTTAAAGAAGATTTCAATGATTTTAAATTGTAATGCGGACATTGGCCCAAGTTGGGAAAGTTAGTTGTAGGAAGTGGAACGCACAAAAAATCACGTGGAAGAAATGATTGAAGGGCCCTGGATTATCAAAAAACTGTGGACACAATCAAGATGTCAGAACCCGTGCTTTCTTATGTCAAGTGTAAGGGGTGGACTTTTTGGCTGATGTTTGTATTTTAAAAAGGGAGGGGAATGGAGGGTTTTGCAATGAATTAAAAGTAGGTATGCAATTTGGAGTAAAAAAATTACGACGTTTTGAGGCTGCCCTTTTTTGAACCCCCTTTACTTCTTTAGAAGGAAACCCAAAATGGGGCATTGTGGTCCTCGATGGGTTTTTGGGGGGAAAAGGTATAGGTTTGAGCTCCCAAACTTTTTAAAGAAGCAAAATGCAAGGTTTTTAATAAATAGGTTCGTAAGTCCTTTCATTTACCTCAACCCCCAAAAATTGCTAAGACCACTCAAAAATTGGGGCTTTAAAAACACCCATCTTTTTTTCTGATTGATGAAAGTTCAAGAGTCAATGAACGGGTTTGTTAAAATGCTTTTAGGTTTACATTTAAAACAATCGATTTCCTATCTACATCAAGAGAAAATTTGGGAAAACGAAACCCCCAAAAACGATTGAACAAGTTTGTGGTAAGTAGGGAAAAATTGTTTTGCAATGTTCCCCCATCTTTCTAAATGCAATCCAAAAAACTAATTTCCCGGTACTTGGTGGAGTAAAAAAAGGCGAGATGGTTAAAACTACTAAGCACGTGTTCCCTTTTAAAACAAACTTCTGGGCCTTTCCCGTTCGTTTTATTGAGGGTTTATACATTGGGCCCATTGTTTTTACTAACAAAACATTTTCTATTGAGAAGTAAAAAACATAAACTGTTTTATCATGACAAGAGTTGATGGTCGAATACATAAATCCCCCTTGGTTTTGCCATAGTTCATGAAAAAATATTTTTTAAAAGCTAGAGTTGGTTCATAACGTATGTGCTCACCACGTTATAAGAGATCATTTCCAAAAATATGTTTGATTTCGAATCATCATGTAGGGATCTAAACTTTAGTTTCCGGGGGTAAATGCAGTATGGGCTAATGTTCACCCCCAAAACAGCAGAATCGTAATAGTCCTAACCCGGGGAAAACCCTTTTTTTGATAAAAACTGAAATATACAGTCGCTATCTTAAAAACCCAATTTAATAAGGTGTTTTACAAATAACCCCCCTTTTTAAAATAAAAGTTTATAAAATTTAAAAAAATTTTTTTACCTAAAAAATTATGAAAGTATGTTATACACTAGAATGTAAATATTACAAATTTAAAATTTGAAAAGTTTCATCGTTTCTATATTTCCTAAGTAAAAAAGTTTTTTTCGAAAATAAAGTTTTTTAAAAAAAAAGCTAAAACCTTAACAATATATCTGTTCTTCAGATGTATTTACTCCCCTCCTTTGAAAATTTTGTATTGTAGGGTTAAAGGGAAATATTTAAACCGTTTCTAGCTAGCACCACAATAAGGTCTAAAAGGATATGAGGGAAAACCCTATCTCAGTAAGTTAGAACGGGACTTAAAAAAAAAAACAGCAAAACAAACAAAGTTATAAAACCCAAAATTTAAAGGGGTGCAATGTCTGTTTTAAGCAAATGCTATCGTACGATGTTGTTGGCCCATCGTGAGATTAAAGAAATTTTAACACTTTTAAAACAGGTTTAGGAGGGTTTTATTTAAAGCAATAACTCAGACCAAAAAATTTGGCTTATGCAATGGAAAAACCCTCCTCCCGAAACTTTCCTTCAAACCATTTAAAATTCACCCCTTTTCACCAAAAATCTTAACCCGTCCCCCTAAGTTCAACAAAAAAAGAAAAGAAAAAAACCCTTATGCTATCCCCGCTTTTCCCCTTTTGAAAAATGGTTAATTTAGCCAAAGAACCCCAAAAATTTTCCCTAATGAGTTACTATGCATGTCCATTTAAAATTTCAAATCATATATGTAATTAAATCCCGTTTAAGGTGTTCAACCATTTCAAAAAATTAAAATGAATACAACTTAGAGTTTGTAATCTAGATTCACATTTATCAACTCAGAAAAAAAAAATGCACTAGTAAAATGTCTAAAAGCCCCAATCAAGTACAAATTTAAGTCTTTGAGACTACAAATTTTGTACTTCAAAATATAAAATATTAAACTCAAAATTTCTTTTAACTTATCGTTTTTCTCTTCAAAAGGGGCAAAAAAGTTTGGGGTATCAAAGATAATCCCGTATTACAAATATTATTTTTGTGCAAATTTATATAAATATTTATTTAACTTCATTATGTAGCTCTTTTATGTTATTTTTAGTTTAAAGGGTTTTTTTTTGTTTTACTTAAATTTTTTCAGGTTTTAAGTCTCTTAAAAATTACTCCTAATTTTGGGTTGGGGTTCTAATTTTTTTTGAAATGATTTCTAAAATAGGGTTTTTTAAATTTAATTTTTTAAAGAGGGATTTTATAAATAAACCTTAGATTAAACAAATTCGGGCCCATTTTTGTAAATTAATTTACATTATTTTTGGATATCCCAAAAAAATTTTTGGTTTATAATTAAAAAGTTTTTAGTTTGTTTTGGTTTCAAACTTTAAACCTAAATTTTAAATACCAAAAATTTTCTTTCGCTTGAGAAAATGTTTTATTTTTTTATATTTAAATTTCCCTAATTTAAGTTTCCCACCAAATTTATTATATATTTTTTTTTTTAGTATAATATTAATTTTTTAAATAATATTTTCCCACTCATCAATTTCTTTTATTAAAATATTTAAAACATTTTCATCTAATATGAAATAAAATTTCAATCTAAAAATTTCATTTACTCAAAAATCATCTCTCAATATAAATAACATTTCACAATATCTAAAATTCCCCCAAATAGAAAATTTTCACCCATTTCTTTAAATTATAAAATTTAAATTAAAATTTTAAATATTTTTTTCCCATTTATATACTATATAATACCCCAAAAAAATTACATATAAAAACCCCAAATGCTACAAATAGATAAACATCAAAAATTTTTCATCTTGAAAAATTAATCATGCCCCCTTAAAACAATAATTTTCCCATTTAATTAAATAAAATTTGCCTCAAATTATCTAAATTTTTTGCATATTTTAAAGGGCCCTTTTAAAAATTTTTTTTAAAAAATTTTAAAATTCATTTTTTAAAAAAGGGGTCATAGCACTACTCTATAAAACCCCAATAAAATTTTTACAAAAATTTTTTTAAAATTAAAACCCACACTTATAAAGTTATTATTTCTAAATTGAAATATGTTGAGTTTGTGAAATTTTTTTAAGGAAAAGGGATATTTCTAGAAATAAATTCATCAACTAAATTTTTTTTTTTTTAAAACTACAAAACTTAAAAAATTAGAATACCAAATTCCATTTAAATTTTTTTAAAAATATTTTTAAATTTTTTTCAAAATTAAACCAAAAACGGATTGGAAATTGGGGCTCACTTGTCCAAATTTGGGTTCCAGCCACCAAAAATTTGGGTCTATTTTGCATGGCCAAGTTAGGCAATGGTATTGGAGTGGTGGAGTGGTGGTCATTCGTTTTTAGGTGGTGGTCAGGTGGAGGTTTTTTTTAAAAACCCCAAATTTTTCAGATTTTTTGTAATTTTTGTAAATAAAACCCCTTGCCTTCATTTTTTTTGGTTTTTTCTTAATTTTTCTCAAAATTTTAAACAGACCAAAAGAGCTTCTGTAAAATTTTGGATATTTGTAAGGCTACTTTGATATTTTTTTCATTAATTTGAAATTGGGCATTAACCTTATTCCTTTTTCTTTTTTACTTTTTTTTTTTGGGTAAAAAATTTAAAAAGGTTTTACGGGCCCCAAAGCGGGGTTTAAAAAACTAAAAATCCTACCCTGAAATCTAACTAAGATAGGGAAAATGGCCCTACAGTCGCTTTTTTAAACCTGATTTATACAAGACATTCACAACTAACCCCCTTTGAAGAAACAATTCATTTAAAATTTATTATGAACTTTTAAAAAAAAAACATACTTTTATTGAAATTTAAACCCAAAATTTCTTTACAAAATTTAGTAATTTAATCCTAATCTGCTTAAGTAATTTTTAAAATTTAAAACTAAAAGTTTTGGGAAAAATAAAATATATTGAGAGGTTTTATCTAGTCTTCAATTTATATTTCAATCCCCAGGATCCCGTAAAATTTTTAGCTTCAAGATAAATTTAAAACCACTTCTTTTTTAGTACCCACAACCCAAAATTGGGAAAAGAGGGCTTAAAACCCCTTAACAAACATAAACAAGT
Organism: Lumnitzera racemosa; assembly: GCA_024138005.1. Classification (NCBI taxonomy): domain Eukaryota; kingdom Viridiplantae; phylum Streptophyta; class Magnoliopsida; order Myrtales; family Combretaceae; genus Lumnitzera; species Lumnitzera racemosa. The sequence goes on from JAMXBC010000071.1 coordinate 42,120, forward strand.
TATCGATTTAAAATTTTTAGGTGTTTAAAGCTTGCTCAAGCAAATGCCCTCATTTAAAGTTGTCCCGGGTTTTTTTGTGAGATTTTAAAAAAATTACACTCGCTTTTAAAACCAAGTTAAAAAAGTTTCCATTAATGCAACGCTCACAATCAAATTCAGGTTATTGTCAAGCCTGATTTTTCGGTTTTTATTTAAAAATTGATTTTATTTCCCAATTAATACAAAACCCTTTAACCCCTTTAAAAATTAATCCCCCGATTAAAAAAAAATTTAGAAAATTTTGGGTTTTTTTTTTTTAAAAAATAATTTTTTAACACTACCCAGCCGAAAATCGAGGGAAAAAAAAAAAAAAACCGTAAAACCCAAATTAAAAGGGGGTTATTTTTTATGATTTTGCTACCAGCTTTTAAATTTTAATTTTAAAAGAAGAACCAGAGGATTCCAAAGTTTAGGAGCTAAACCCATTAAACCCTTAACGGGTTTTTATATTTTTACGAAATTAGGATTATTTTTTTAATTATAAAATTTAAAATAAAATAAATTTTAATTAAAAACAAAAAAAAAAAAAAAGAACCTAAGTTTTTACATATTTTATCGTCATCCGGAAGGTGTTGTACCTACCAGCGGGGGTTTAAACGATCGTTAGTTCTTTCAAAAAAATCTTTAATGTGTTAATTTATTTTAATTTTTAAAATGCCGGGTTTACGTTTTTTAAATTTTTTTGGGTTTTTTTTAAAAAAATTTAAAAGGGGCCTAACTCTTTTAAAAGTTATTGTTTTATAAAAAAAAATTTTGCCCAAAAACCCCAAAATTTAAAAAAGGGTTTTTTTTTAAATTTTATTTAAAAAAAAAAAAAAACTTTTTTTATGACAAATCCTTAAACAAGATCAAAACTTAACAAAAAAAACCAACCCAACAAATCCCAAAAAATTTAAAAAAAATATAATTCACTTAAAACAATACTTAATTTTTTCTAAACAAAAAAAAAATATTTTTAAAAAGGGAAAACCTAAATTTTAAAATTTTTAATAACAATATTATTGTTATTAAACAAAATTTTTTATATAAAAGATAAGAATAAAAAACTCCCTTTAAAAATAAAAATGTTCAATATTGTATATATTAATTCAATAACTAAAGATTTTAAATAAAAATTTTTAAAAAAAATTAAAAAAATAAAAAAAACAATTAAAAAAACAATTTCGAAACTAGAAAGAAAAGAAAATGAACTTCTTGTTTTCGTGGTGAAGGGCGTGGTCAGCGTATAAAGAAGGGTTTCCCATTTGGGGGTGGTACTGGTGTCGGATTATTTTTTGAGTTTGGTTTGCTACTGTCTGCCTTGCTGTGGTTTTCCTTTTTCTACTGTTTTGCCTTGCTGTGTTCCCGTTTACTGCTGCCCGCCGGCTGTGTCCCATTCAAATACTATCCACCCTGTTTCCCATCCTTTTTAAAACTGTCCTGTTGCCCTGGGTTTGGGTTATGCGGATCGATGTATAGTTGGGTTTTTGTTAGGAGAGAAATTAATTTTAAAGTGTTGTGTGTTTTCGAAAGTGATATGAGGGGCAATGTTGTGTATGTGTTTTTGGTGTAGTTACGCTGTCCCCCCTGGTGGTTTCTATTGTTCGCTGATCGTGCTGCTGTTTGCCAGGTGGTTTTTCTGTTGCCTGAATTTTTGCGCTGTTCGCCTGGGGACTGGTGTTAATTTTAATTTGTAAAAACAAAAATTGCAACCCTTTTGACGGGGGGGCCAAAGGGGGTTAGTTTAGATGTCGACTTAGTAAAGGAGATGAGCCCTTTTTGGGGAGTTTGTCTATGGAGTCACGTGTTTGCTGTTTTGAAAGAAGTAAAATGGCCTGTATGCAACAAGGACTTTATTTCGTTTGGACGGATGAGAGAATTTGATTCTTTTTGGGGTTTTTGTTATTTATAAAATTAAATAAGTCATTCAAATATATTTTATTGTATCTAATTAAATTATATTCGAAACCTTTTATACGAAACCAAATCTATCAAAATAAATTCAAATAATCTGATTGATATGAATTCTGCGCGTTTTAATGGTTTTTTTTTTTTTTTATTTCATTTTTTTTTTATTTTTTCCCCTTTTTTTTAAAAATAAAAATAAAAAGATTGAAATAAAAAAATACCTAAGTGTCTAGTAAGATTCGAACCTAAGACCTTAAATTAAATTCAAATTTAAATACCCCCAAAACTTTTCCCTTAAAACCCTTTGGGCCTTTTGCCCCTTTACATTTAGTACAAATTAAATTGTATTAAAAATAATTGGGTTTAAAAATAAAATTTTTTTAAATAAGCTAAGGGCTAAAAATTTAAAAATATTTGTTCCTAATATGGTTACTTCCTTTAAAAAACTACAAAAACTCTTTTAATAATTTTTTTTTTTTTTTTTTTTGGTATTTTCATCATTTTTTTTAATTTTTTATTATTTTTATTTTTATTAATTTTTTTTTTTATTTTGAATTAAGAACCTTTTTGTAAAAAATAAAAATTAAAATTACAGAGGGGCAAAAATTAGGTGGGTTCACTTGTGCAATTAAAGCACCACTCCTCCCCCGACTACCCTTTTAAAATATTAAATTTACCTTTTTCCAAAAAACCCCCTCACTAAAATTTAATTCAAAATAAGGATGAAAAAAAAAAAAAAAAAAAACCAATTATGCCCCTCTAGAGCTATTTCCCCTTTTAAAAAAGGGCGATGTTAGTCAAAAAGAAATTTTAATATTTTTCCCCCTTTAAAGGGTTGCTTTTAAAGGTCCGTTTGTTTATGAGTCAAATTTTTTGGTTAAGTCCCCTTTTTGTGAAACAATCATTTAATACAACTCACATCAAAATTTAAATAAGTACATGCGGGAAAAGTTTAACTAAACTAACAAGGGACAGTTAAATAAAAATTTTAAACCTTAAGTATATAAAATTTGTACTTTAAAATACCGTAATGTATTAATTTCCCAAATTACTTGGTATTTTTGGTCACTCATCAACAAATGTAAGTTTAAAAACATCTTTCCCTATGTCCTATAAAATTTAAAAACCTCTTTAGTATTTTTTATTTTAATGATGATGATGATGATGATTTATGATATTTAATATATATATTTTGATTTTTTAAAACCCAATTTTGCTTATATAAAATATTAGTTTTATTAATTTAAACCCAGGTTAGTTTAGTGGGTTTTGGGTTTTTTAAATTTGTTCCAGTTCGGGTTTTAAATTTAATTCTAACCAGAGTTTTATAAACAAATCTTAAAAATGCAATCTGAAACCCCAAATGTGAATGTATCACATTTTGGGTTTAAATATCCTAAAATTTTCACTTTTTTTGGGTTTAAAATCGTATTCTATTTTATCCCGGGGTTTACTTAAAACTTATTTGTTTACCGAACTTTTTCCAAATGTGAGAAAATTTTACATTTGTTATTTTAAAAAACCTAAAAATTTTAAATTTTCCCACAGATTTTATTTATTTTCCCATTTTTAGGGATAAAAATCAATTTTTTATTTTAATTTTTTTTAAATTTTTTTTTTTTTCCAATTTTTCATAAATTTTGTATTATTTCTTAAAAAATGTACATAATACACTTAATATTTTTTATCACTCCAAAAAATCAAATTTCAAAATCAAATTTAAAATCTCAAAATAAACTAATTCATTTTCCAAAAATTTGAAATTTTTCACCTAATTATTTTTTAATTTACAAAATTAATTTAAAAAATACAATTTTTACCTTTTTTTCAATTTTAATACATAAAACCCTAAAAAAAATTTTATCTAAAAAAACCCCAAAAAACTCAAGTATCCTACTTTATTTTAAATTTTTAAAAACCTAAAACATATAATTATGTACTAAACAGTAATTAACAAATTTTAAATTTCTTAATTTAAAACCCCCAAATTTTCCATTTTTTATGTCATTTTAAGGCTTAAAAAATTTTCTAAAAAAATTTTTAAAAAATTTAAATTTTTTAAAAAGGTTTATGGGGGTTGGGTTTTTAAAAAACCCCAAAAAAGCCTAAAAAAAAATTTTTAGGCAAAAAATTTCACTTTCCCAAGGTATTTGTTTTTAAAAAAAAAATATGTTCGATTTTGTATGATTTTTTAAACACTATTTTTTACTGGGACATAATTTTTTTCAAAAAAATATTTTTCCCAAAAATTATTTTTAAAAAAATTTCAAAATACCAAAATTTTTAATTTTTTTTAAAAAATTTTGTACTTTTAAAAAAATATGAAAAAAAAGGGGAAAGGGAAAACCGAACTCACCAAAAACAGTAGCTTCAGCCACAGTCGGGCTGTCGTGGCCTTACGGCCATTTGGGTGCTACCACCACTGTATGGTGGTGGTGGGCCCTCCACTCTATGTAATCGGGGTTTTGGATACTTTTAAGGGCCTTTAAATTTACAGAATTTTTTTTAATTTTTTTTAAACCTTAATTTTCTCCCCCAAAATTTCGACCCTCTTTAACTTCCTACAATTCCCAAAAATCCAAATGAGCTTTTGTAAATTTTTGGGGATTTTAAAAGAGCCCCTAAAAGGGAAATTAAAAAGTGCATTAATTTGACAACATTTGTTTCATCTTCTTTTTAAAATTTTTCTTTTTTGTTTTTGTTAAATTTGGGGTTGGCTAATTTTTTTTTTTTCTTTCCCCCGCTTTTAGGACGTTTTATCTAGATCATTCCTCATTTTTTCCCTTTAAAGATTTATGCAATTTTTTTTTTTTTTTAATATTATTTTAGCCTATTTTTAGGTTTTTAAAATAATTTTGCCCTATTTTTACCATGTGTAAATTCATATATAATATAATAAATTTTTCTAAATTTATTTGAGTTGTTTTTGATTTTTTTGTGTACATATTAAATTTTAAAAACTTTTTTAGTGATTTATTAATTTTTCGGAATGCATTTTCCCCATTTTTAATAAAAAATAGGTAATATACTTAAAAAATTTAAAATTTTATATTTCTTTTTTTTTATTATTATTTTCTTAAATTTTTAAAATACATGATCATTTTTACAAAATTAAAATTTACTTTATTGTTAAAAAATTTTTGGGTTTGATTAAACAAAACAATCACCTTTTAAAATTTTTCGAACCCAACCCTAGATAGTGATTGTAAAAGGGTTACAATTAGTTAATTTCCTTCTTTAATTTTAAGTTGTTCACCCCAAATTTTTGGGCAATTTTTTTCATTTTTCTTGATTTTTCCTAAATTTTTTATGAATTTTCTTAATTTAAATTTGTATTATTTTTGGGAAAAATTTTGCCCTAAATTTTTAAACTACATGTAATTTCATATTTGGTCAATTTTTAAAAACTCCAAATATTATTTTTGTTATTTTTTTGATTTTTAGTGTGCCCTAAAATTTTTTTTAACGATTTGTTAGGGTTTTCGAAACTTTTTTTAGCGTTTCTGATAAAAAAACAGAAGTTTTACATATAGTTTAATTTTATAAAAATTTATTATTTTAAATTTTTTTTATTTTCCCAAAATCCAAACTCAAAAGAATCACTTTTACTAATTTTTTTTAGCTTTATTGTTTAAAAATTTTAGTAAAAACAAAGGATCTACTCAATCGTCTTAAATTTTTACAAAAAATAAACCCTAAAAAACCTGGAATATGGGTTCTTTCAGCCAAGCGGTTGGCCTTTTGGGGGTGGTCTATTTTTTTAATCACTAGTAAGTTCAACACTCCAAAACTAAAACAAAGGCTACCAAGAGATGAAAAAAAGGCCCTTTTCCATTTTCACCTCGAAAATTTCGCATTTACTATGGGTGAAGCTAAAAATGTAAGCCTAATACTGAGCTTTTCTTTAGAGGCCTATATCCTAAAATGTGAAAAATGGCATATGACAACAGAGCTTTTAAATTTTGGGCATGGATGACCCAAATTTCAGAAAGGTTTAACAATCTTTGCATGATGTTACAAAAATTGCCCATTGCAAATTCTATTTAAGGAAAAAAATTTCTAGGGCTGCAACAACTACTTCAATTTAAAAATAGGGATTTGTTAGTTTGGAAACAAATGGCCCTTTTGCAAAGGGATTGACTAAATTGCAGAAATAAAGTTTGATAAAGGCGCAAAGTGGCCCTCGTTTTCAAGTCATGACAATGCCTAAACCAAAAGAGTACAAAATAAAAAGGACAGAATAACCCCCAAGTCGTCTTAAGACCATACCTATATTTTAAACCCAAATGGGCCCCAAAAATATAAAATTCCTGCCCCATGGGACCCATATTTGGTTTTGGGAAAAAAGAGTATAGGCCCGTGTAAACCATTTGGGGTTTTGTTTCACAATTTAAAAAACAACTACGTGTATTTCAAAGCGTTCCTTTAACCCCATGAAAAAAGTTTAAATTGGTCCTATTTGACTTCCTGTTTTGCAAAATTTTTTACAAAATCAAACAAGGTTAGGGGAAACTAAACAAGTCCCCGGGGGAAAAAAAACAATTCCAAAATGAAATGAACATTCGAAAGGGCCGTTAAAATTACACTTTTAGGGTTTTGTGAGGGATTGGGCATAAAAAGAGAAGATGTCCGCAATAGGAAAACAACTAACATCGGGGTAGATCTAAAAAAGGTAGTTTTACTTATTGAATGTGAAAAAAACCCCTGATTAAAATTTATTAATTTTATATATGGCAGTGTATTTAAAAAAGTGGTTATTTTTTTAACTTTTTTTTTTTATCATATGAGTTTTTTTGTTTAAAGGGTTTTAAAATTTTCTTTTTCTTTTGTACTTGCAGGAAAAGAGGAAACCCGGGTTAGTAGATAGGTCACCCCTTCACGTAAAGCCTTTCCCATATATCTAGGGTTGTTTTGGCGGTGGTCAGGTAAAAAAAAGTAAATGGAAAAAATATTTGAAATTTTTTTCCTTTTCCTATTTCTAAATTTTTTGACAATATTTTTTTTTCCTTAGTTAAAAGGGAAAAATATTGGCTTAGGTACGTAAAAATGAGACAATATTTAGGCGTCAAGAAAGGGCGGAGGGTCCCGATAGGGTCCCCACATGATCCCTTATTTTGAAGCAGTCAAGCTTCATTGGGGATACGCCAAAATTCCTTTTTATACAGTTGGATTGGTAATTTATTACCCCCCTTTAAATTTAGGGGAAAAGAGGAGGAGGGCACATAAAATTTCCTTCCACACTAGCAAAAAGATGGTAACATGTTTAAAATATATCTTTTCAGTAGGGGCTGCCCCGCGGGGGCCCAAGGGAGTTATAAGGTAACGAAAATTTTATTAAATAAGTCGAGATATGTCATCACCCTTTTTGGAATTTGCCCACCAAAAAATGCCTTAAAGGGGATTTTGTCATCCTCGGAAACGGTTAGAGTCGTAACAGGGCCCCCCCGTTGGGAAAACCCTCCCAAGAAAAGAAGGGCGGCCTTAAAAAAGCCTTTTCTTGACCCCAATCTATAAATGGGTTCCCCGAACCCAACCCCAATTTTAAGTATACGTTTTTAATTTAAAAAGGGTCAAACACCTAAGAAAAGTGAGGAAAAATTTATATATATAATATATTATAAAAACACTTTTAAATTTAGCTTTTTACATTATTTAAAAATGAAAAAATAAAATTTTAAAATAAAAACTTAGACCCTTAAAAAATGTTGTTTATTTTCAAAAATTTTTCTTCCTTTCCCCGGATCCCGCGTTGCTAGCTTCAGGGTAGTTGTTTTTCGCTTTTTTTAGCCGCACCTAAAGCGTTTTTAGGGATGTTTAGCAAAACCAAAAGGTCAGTTTAAAATTTTGGGGAAGGAAAATTAAAACTATTTTTATCACACAAAAAAGGTTTTTTTAATCACTTATTAGGTGCAATTTATGTGCAAGCAAATGCCATCGCCCCCGACGTTTTCCGGCCCCTCGTGAGATAAGAAATTGCCCCCTGCTTAATCCGGGTTTTAGGGAGTTGCCCTTAATGCAAAAAACTCACGCCCAAACCCCGGCTTTCGTAATGAAGACCTTACTCCCCCACGCTTCCTTCGAACTATATCTTCACCCCCGTCGCGACCCCCTCTCCTTTTCACTTTGTTCGATGGGATAAAGAAGGGACCATTTTGAATTCTTTCACCATCCCCTTTTGAAGGGGGCGGGGTTTTTGGGTGGAGGTCCTAAGTTCCCCCAAGGGTTGCCCTTTCATGTCCGATTATGATTACTGGTCATATATTTGATTAAGTTTCCCGTTTAGGGTAATCAAAAAATTTATTTCAAATTTACAATAATGCTAGAGTAACAAAAAGAAAACATAAACCTCACCCCTAATTTAAGACATGCCCCATCAAAACTATCTTAAAAAGCACAACCAAAACATAATCCAAGCCCCCCAAAAAAAGCTTGTATTTTTTTCCCCAACCCCATGACTCCGCTCACTCAAAAGGGTCCAATTTTTCAGGCCCCTTACCCACATCCCTATAAAAAAGTTGGTTTTTTTTTTTCTTTTAAAATATTAAAAGGTTCATTTTTTTTCCCATTTAAAGCCCTTTGTTAGTTTTGTTTAGGGTTTAATATGGCCCCCAATTTTTAGGTCTTAAATTTTTTTACAATTTTTTTTTGGTTGGGTTCAGTTTCCCCTTTAATTTCTAAAATTAGGTTTTAGTTCGATTTCTAGTCCTAAAAAACTGCTTGAATCCCAAAAGGAAATTTAAACACTTTTAAACTTGAGTAGTAAAAAATCTTTTTTGGGGCCCAAAATTTAAATATTCTAAAACTATTCGGACACGCTGGGCCTAATTAGGGGATCGGATTTATCTTTGATGTAAGAAAATCTTACTTTTTTTTATAATTACCTAAAAATTTAATCTTAATTCAGCGTAATATTATTCTTTATTTTTAAATATAATATTATCTAAATTAACCCCAATTTTTTATATTTATTAAATTTTCCCAAATTTTACATATTTAAATAATTTCTTATATTAATTTCCTAATTTTTCTAAAATTTAAACCCTACTTAATCTCCCAAAAGGGTTTGGATTAGGGTTCCACATCGAGATTAAAAATCCCTAAATCTAATTACTACTAAAAACAGTAATTTTAAAATCTTAAATCCCCCTAATTAACCCTTAAAAATTTCCTAAATTTTTTTTTCATTTTTTGGGCTAAAAAATTTAAATTAAAATTTTTAAAAATTAAAATTTTAAAAAAAAAGGCTTCATAGCACTGTTCTATATCACTTTAGATCCCTTAAAAAAAAATTTTAGTCAAAAAATACACTCCTAAAACCTTTTTTATTTCCCCCTTTTAAACGCCCGGTTTTTCACGGGTTTTTTTAAAAACCCTATATTTTTTAAAGTGATTAAACTAAATCCCCTATTTTTCCCTAAATTTAAATACAATAAAAAACCCCAGAATAAAAAAAGTTTTATAAATTTTTTAAAAATATTTTCTATTTTTTCAAAATTACAAAAAATCGGGCTGGAAATCGGATCACCAGGGCTAGGGGCTCCAGCCCCCGCGGGCCCCCGTTTGGGCCCTTTTCGGGGCGGCCCCAGGCGGGTTTTTCCCCCACCGAATGGTGGTGGTGGCCGTCCACTCCCAGTCCGTCGGGTCTGGGATCTCCTTTGTGGCCCAAAATGCACAGTTTTTTTTTCTTTGGTTTTTCTCTCCCAAATTTTTGCCTTTTTCCTAATTTTCTCTAATTTCTAACTATCCAAAAGAGTTTGAATTTTTCTTGCCCATTTTTAGAGCTTTAAAAGTAATTATTTTGCATTAAATTTTTCATGACTTTGCCCAATTTCCCTTTATTTTTGGGGTTTTGTGTTATTAATTTTAATTGTTTAAATTTTTTTTTTTTGGATTTGACCTTTTCCCCGGGCCTGATTTGGATCATTTTGATTTTTTTTTCCCGATTTTTTTTTGATTTTTTTTTTAATTAATTAGAAATTTTTTTTAATTATTTATTATAAGTTTTTGCACATTTTGCGTATTTTAAGTTTAAATTTCGCGTATTTATACCTATATGTAAATTAATATATAGTATAAATAAATATTCCTAAAAATTATTTGGGTTTTTTTTAAAAATTTTTTTTTTTATACTTTTTAATTTATCTTAGCTATTCGTTAAGTACCAAAAATGCAAATTTTTCCCCCATTTTTGATAAATATCGAGTTTTTTACTTAAAAAATTTTAAAATTTTTTTAGTTCCTATTTTATTATTATTTTTTCAAATTCAAACTTACGGGGTCATTTTACTAAATTTCTAGTTTACTTTAATTTTTGGGTTGATGGGTTTTTTAACCAAACAAAAACCCCGGATTGCTTTTGTTTTGGGGGGGTTTCCATAGATTGGGAAATTGTCTTGGTTAAAGGACAATTCACCGAATTTTCCTTTTATGCGGACAAAAAGATAGTACAACCCTTCACGGGGCACATTTCATGCAAAATTTAAACAGGGGTATGCCCGTTCTTTAAAAAAGTCTAAAAATGTGTTTTCGTTATGGTTTCCCCCCTTTTTCCCATCGGACCTCACCATAACCAAGTGATACGTGTGGGAACAACTTGTTTTGCGTACTATAACCATGCGATTTGTTTTTGAGGCTAACCCTTGTGTCTACGGTGTAGGCTGGGAGTTGCCCCCCCGAAGCGGTAGGTCGTAAACGCCCCCCCCGTGTAAACCGCCCTAAGATAGAAGTTGGCCTTTACAACCGCATTTAGACCAATTACCAAGGCGTCCACGACTAACCGCTTTAAAGTGACAATTTTTTAATTTTTAAAAAAATCTTTAAAAAAAGGGGAGAAAATTTATTAGTCATATTTTTTCGTTTTACATTAATCAGAAATGAAAAGAAAAAACATTTTTTGATTCTTCATGTTTTTCCTCACTCCCCGGGATCCGTAGTTGTAGCTTCAGGTGTTTTTTGTGCGTTCTTAGCCGCACCTGCAGGGATTTTCTTAGGGTGTGAGTAACCACAGCTCAGAATTTTGGGGACGGGGATTAAAACATACCCTCAGAAAAAAGGTTTTAAACCCCTTATTGGTGCAAAGCATGTGCAAGCAAAACCATGCAGAGTTTTTTCCGGCCCGGGGGAGATTGAGAAATTGCGTCCGCTCAACCGGGTTGAGGAGTTACGTTAATGCAACGTCCGACCAAACCCAAAGGTTGTGTAAGGAGACCCTTTCTTCCCGGATACCCTTCGAACCCCCTTTTTCACCCCGCGACCTCCTTCTGTCACTTGTTCGATGGGATGAAGAAGGGGACCATTTTGCAACGCGCTATCCCCTTCCCAGGGGGGGCGGTATTTGGCCCGGAGAGGGCCTAAATCCCCCAAAAGGGGCCTGCTTTTTCGATTATGATTTTGGTGTTATTTTATTAGGTCCAGGGTTTGGGTTCACATTTCTACAATTCTAAGATGACCAGGCAATAACAGAATCATGGCATCCAAAAATCAAGCACTTGCATACATTCAAATTCTAACAAGACAACCAAAAATCTTAAGCCTCCCCAAAAAACGTACGTATTAATCCAAACCCCGATCCCGCTCGTTCAACCCCGGTCCGGCTAGGCCATGCCGGTTTCCCCAAAAACGAACGTGGGTTTTTGCTTTCAATAAATTTTTAAGGTTGTTTTATCCTTAAGCTTCTTTTAGGTTTTGTTTTAAAGGGTTTTAAATGCCCTTTTTTTAGGTTTAAATCTTTACAATTATTCTAGGTTTGGGGTTGGGGTTTGGTTTGGGTTTTTTTCATCGATTTCTAAACAGATTTTTAGTTCGATTTTTAAGTAGCGTTTTATTCCAACCCCGAAATTGTTTCAACCCTAATGTGAAATTAAACCATTATTTTCCCGATAACCCAAAAACCCATTACCCTTTTTTCAGGTTTATTTTTCGGTACACTTAAATCCATATCAGTGTACCCAATTACCT
>JAMXBC010000710.1:0-14988 GCA_024138005.1 Lumnitzera racemosa
TTTTTCTTTATTTTCAAAAATTTTTTAAAATCTAAACGTATGTTTGTTAATCACACTTGATAACTTGCTTGAACGGTAGTAGCGAGTGACAAACTCACTAAGCTAGGGTTAATACTCACCCTTCAATGGTTCCTTTTTTTTAAGTAACCAAAACTAGGAATGCGCTAAGATCAGAATGTAAAGTGTTCCTATAGTAACTAAATTGAGGGATAAGATTACTTTAGAAAGCTGTATTTATTTTGAGCTAGATCTTTATAATATTTAATAACTTTGATATTGAAGAATTTTTTTTTTTTGTCTTATTATATGGTAGGGTGATTCCGACTCTACAGTTTTAGTTCGGCAAAGGATTGTTGGTTACCTAGTTATCTATATAAATAAGGTAATATAATAAAATGAATAAGTACCTTTAGAAACCTAATAGTTAGAGTCTTGTAATTTTTGACTTATAAGGAGTTCTTTATATCATCGGCGAAATACATGATATGAAAATTTTAGAAAAAAACTACCAAGCCCCCCTATGAGGCATTACACTTAGACATGGGCTTAGGCTTAGGCTTTTTTAGAAAGTTTATAAATAATTAATGAAAGCCCATTTTATTACAAATAAGCATAGAGTACTTATAAGCTCCCAAGGCCTATTAAAGCCAATTAAGGCCCAAATGACTTAGAAGAACCATTTCAAGTCAAATTTTTTTGCATGCGAGATAATCAAGTAAGGTCGAGAGTGGAAAAATCCAATCTAGTAATCATTGTTCTAAACCTATCAAGCTAGAATTTTTTGTAAATATCCCTAAACAAATCAATTTTCTAAACTTTATCACTAATTCAAGATATTGATTTTAAAAGTGTTAAAAATTTAAGTTAAAAGGCTAATTACTAAAATAACCCTCTATTTAAACCCAAAATCAAATAACTGAGCTATTGTGAAAAGATATTGCTACTATTTTTTTATTGCCCTAACAAGAAAAAAAAAATCAAATTTTTACTCATTACTCCATCATCAAAGCTCCAGTAACAACTCTCATTTAAAAAAAAAAAAAAATTCCTAAAGCATTATTCTAAGGGTAGCAAGCCTCCTGAGCATTTATTAAAGCCAAAAAACGGAAAACTTTCCACTGTTTAAACTAATTTACATTTTGCGGAAAATAGAATGCATCGAAAGGTCAAATTCTTTTTTATTTGAAATTTCTAACGTGGTTTATCCATTAACAGTAAAAGCTTCCTAAGATATCCTTAAAAAAGCACCGATCTTTTTTTTCCCTTCGGGAAACACGCAGATAAAGACACAACTTGTGCCCTAAGCACCTCCAAAATGGCGAGGGGTTAGAAATTCTTACGAGTATTTCAAGAAATAAATGCACTTCTCTTAGGTTTTGGAATGTGTCAACAGTAAATACCTTTGGCATAATTGTAGGAGTAAAATCAGAGCCCATTTTATTGTTAATGGCATGTGTATAGATAGTTTTTATCTTTTCCAAATACGTGTGAAGAAAAAGAAAGAAGAAAAAATAATAAAAATAAAAGGAAAGAAAATGAGGCAAAAAGTTTTTATTTTAAAATAAAAAGGAATAAAATGAAATGTTTTAGAGGGAAAGTTAATTATTTATATATAATTTATTAAAATACCAAAAACTCCTTACAAGTTTGAAATTATTTTTTCCATTTAAATATATTCATGTAATTTAAGTGATTTTCCTTCCTATTCACTTCCAATAGGTTATGAACGGGGAAAAATTGGCTAAAGGATAAAGAGGTCATTTCTATTTATTGGGGAATGGTTTTGAATTTTTAGGAACGACAATCTAATTTAAAGTAATATAGAAACCAGCATGAAACTTTCTCCTTGTAGAAGTAAAATGGGGGGATGGGCCCTATGTAGTCCTGGGAAAAATAATTTGCTCATGGGGTCCCTTTATATTGAGCAAGATCTAGTACAAACTTAACGGGAAACATAAGGTTAATTCAATCCCAACAAAAATAAACTATTGAAATTGAAGTTATGGAACTCAATTGATAATAAAAAATTCATATGTACATTTTGTGACACCCTATAAAATCAATAAATAAAAAGAATAAAATAAAGAAATAATAAATTAAAAAGGGTAGGGTAGGGAAAAATAATAATATACTTTTAAAAAGGTAAGGTCATCTTTTTTTCCCCCCCTTAAATATAAAATCTTAGGGCTCCCTTTTCTGCCTATTTATTTTGGCAGAATCTTCTCCAAAAGAACAATAGGACTAAGTTTAAAGTAAACCAAAATTGAAAGCGATTTCTTTTTATTTTTGGGTTTTTTTTTTTTTGTGTTTTCTTAAAATTTTGGGGATTTTTATTTTAAAGCTGGGAACGGTGATTTAAAGGGGTTTCACGAACAAAAAGTTGGGTTAAGGTCTAAACCCTAACCTATGAGTTTTAAAATCCCAATCTTTGGTGTTATGAAGATTGAGTTAAGTTATTGTCTTAATTGTTTTTTTGTTGTCATGCAGTACAATTTTTTTAAATTTTAAATGTTGTAACTAAGTTTTTTTTTGTAGTACGATTTGTTTTTTGGGTTCCGCCGTTTTTTTTTGGGTCAAGGTTTTGTCTTTCTTATCTATATTTTTTATTTTTGTTTTTATTTGGGGATTTAGAACATACTCAAGGTTCCATACTGTTAGTTGAAGGAGAAAAAAAAAAAAAAATTTTCGAAGAATTTAAAGTACAGATGTGTTTTTTAGTTGCGTTTGATTGATTTTTGGGGATCTAAGTAAAAAAAAAAAAAAATAAGATTTTAAAAAAAAAGAAAAAAAGAAAAAAAGACCCCATAGTTGTGGTCTTCTCAAAGACCCCCCCATTGAGAATTTTTTTCCCTCGAAGCGGAAAAGAATTTTGGGTTATGGGGAATGGGAGCTTAAGAAAATTTTCGGGGCCCAGCCCCTTTAAACGAAGACTTGTAGTGTAGTCAAATCCAAAGGGGGTAAAAATTTAAGATTTTGGTAAGGAAGGGCATAGTCCAAGAAACCCCAGTCCTTAGGGGGTTTTTTTTTTGAACTTATTTTTTTTTTTAACCTTTTTTTTCCCCTTTCTTTTTATCTAATCTTTTCTTAACCTCTTTCTAAACTCTATCAAAATAAATAGATCCCCAAAATTCAATTTTACCAAATTTTTTGGGCTTAGTAACAAAGGGATTTTTAAAATAAAAAAAATTAGTAGGGAACTTATAACTTAAGAAAAAGCCCCTTAAAAGAGTTGTTTTTTTTTTTTAATTTTATTTTTTGGTTGATTTATAAGAAGTTATCTAAAAAAACTTTTACTAATTGTATTTGAACCCAAGTATGTGGAACCTTTTTTTTCTGCTTGTACCTTTCTTAGGTTAGTTAAAGTAAGCTTTATTAGTAATTAATTGGAATAAATATGATTATTGTTTGTGATTACTGTTTTAAAAAGGGGTTTTTTATACCAATGTCCTTAAGGTAGCACCTTTTTAACTTTGGGCAATACTATCCCCTATTGGATTCCCCCCGATTAAAAACAAAATTTAGATTAGGTTTTTTTGGTGTTTTAAGGACCCCCAAGAACCTTTTCCCCCCCTGGAACCAAAGGGGGAGGTTAGGTGGAGTATAAAGGGTCATAGTATTTTTGGGGTTTTAGGGGCTTAATAATAGGGCTACAGTACTAAAATTCCCAATTAAGTACATTTATGGAGTCAAGATACTTTTAGGTTTGGGGTTAATTATTATGCCTTAAAGTAAAAAAAGTCAAACAGTCCACTATATAAATAAACTTTTATAGCAACTGATTTTTTAAAAATCACAAAACAAGTACAATTTACATAAAATGTCTAAAATTTCTTCATTTTTAAGAAAAATAGTTCTTTTAACATTATCAATAAAATTATATATAATCTAAAACTTTAAGGTCATATTTAAAAATAATATAAAACATATATAACACAAACACACAATATTGACAAATTTTTCCAAAAATATTTCATAACAAAATAGTCCAAAAATAGCTAAACATTACATGATTCCATCTCTTTTCTTACTATGAGTCCATAAACACTACCTATAAGCAAAAATAATACAACCCCCTAAGCTTATGAGTATTTCCCAAAGTACCTAAGATACAAAAAAGTATTTTTCCCCCAACTTCCTAAGATTTTTGCTTGCAAAACCAACTTACTGTAAGGTCAACTTGCCCCGGCCATTTGCTTTAAAAATAAAACCCTTTATTCATATAAGCTTTTTAAAACCAAAATTTTAATCTAATTACTAATTTTCTATTTTTTACTTTTTTAACCCAAACCCTTAACCTTGATTATGAATCTGTTTTGTATTACCCCCTAATCAACTTCTATTTTACATTTTTTTTTGCTTAAAACCCTTTAAGAATTTTTTTTTCAAGGGCAATTGTGAAATTCTTTTTTTAATTTTTTTTTAAAGGTTTATTATATCTCCTTTTTTAACCCCTAACCAAAATATTTTTTCAATTAGAAAAAACCCTAACCTTTAATTTAACTATCGAATTTCTCTCAATATGAAAATTTTTTTATTTTTTTTCACAAATTTTCTAAATTTATAATGTGAATCAGAATATTTATTTATTATATTATTAATTTTGACTAATATTTTCCACTCATTTAATTTCCAACTTTACATATTATTTATTTACATAAAATTACAAAATATAATAGACATAATACATACATTGCCATCTAAAAACCATAATTACCTTTCTACATCAAAAAAACTAACACCCCAAAAAAAATATCTAATTACCTATTAAACAAATTTTTTTTGACCAAAAGTAACATTAAATAACACTTTTTAAAGCCTAAATATTACTTTTATGTTGTTTTTTTAAAACTTAAAATAAGTTAAATTTTTAAAATTTTTTTTTTTTAAAAAAAATCCTTTATAAAAAACTAACACAAAAACCTAATTAGTTTACAAAAGAAAATTTTTAGGGTTAAAAAAAAACAAAACTTTAAAAGGTCATTTAAAAAAATTGAAAAAAATACCCCAGGTTTAGCCAATTTTCCTAAGGGTAGTGTATTCCAATACCAATTTTATCAAAATTTAAAATTTTTTCCTCCAAATCACATACAAAAAAACCCTAAAAATACTTTATTTCATAATTTTTTTCCCTTTTTAAATTGATTTTTTTTTATAAATTAAAAACAAAAAACATGTCTAAAAATTTTAAAATTACCTTTTATCAGGTATTTTTGAACTACAAAGGTAGCTCCCCCAAAGTTTGGTAGCCCCCCCAGGGGAGGCTCTAGGGTTAAATTTGTAATGGTCATTGGACATACATTCCCCCCTTATAAGACCCAATTGCATACAATTTGCTAATGTTTTTTTGAAATATTCCTTCTTCCCTAAACTTCTCCCTTTTTTTTTTTTTTTGGCTTCCTAATTTTAACAAACTAAATTTTTTTGGGAGGGGGTTTTCTAATTTTTAGAAGGGTTTAGGATTTTTTTTTTTTTTTTTTTTTGGGAACCGTATTTTTAATCTTCCCTTCTTTTTCCACTTTTTAATTGGGGGTAATTTTTTTTTGATTAATTTTCCATATTAAAACCAACCTTGGGCACGCCCCCCAATGTAGATATTTTTCCCCCACTTTCCCCATATTTTTTTTTTTGATTTTTTTAATTTTTTTTTTTTTTAATTAGTATTATTTGCATATTTTAGATATTTTTTTGGGGATTTTTATTACACTAAATAATATGTGGTAAAATAAATATTTTTTTTTAAAATTTTTTTATGTTTTTTTTTAAATAAAAGCAAAATAATTTATCAAAATCGAATTCATTAATTATCAAACTTTGGTTTTGACTTTTTTTTTCCCCATAAAAAAACGGCTAATTTACATAAATTTTTTAATTTATAATATTTAATTTTTATTTTTTTTAAATTCAGATCACCCGGGGTTACTTTTATTAACAAACCAATTTCATTATAAAATTTAGCTTAATTTAATAACTTTTTCCAAAAAATTCCCTTTTAAATTTTACGTACTAAATCCTGAACACCTGATTGTATAGCTTATATTTCCACCCCCCTTTTAAAACAAGTTTTGGGTAAAAAAATTTTACATATTTATATTCTACTCTTTTAACCCAAAAATTGATAACAAAAACTTCTTTAACAAACCTAAAAAATTAAAGACTAGGGAATTGTTTTTTTCATCTTGTGCTTTTCCAGCCCCCTAAGTAATCCCCCAAATCTAAATTTTCTTTTATTATTTTCCAAAAATTCTATATCTCAATTCCTTTAACCTCTAAATCCAATTATCCAATATTTTATTGTTACTTCACAAATTGGAAATTCCTTTTCATTCCACCGCTTAATCTCTACCTATTTATTCGGGTTTTTTTCAACAAACCCCCTTTAACATCGAAAAATAAAAATACTCAAAGTACTCGAAAAAACTTAGGGGTAAGGCTATTCTATAAGACACATTACCCCACTTTCTCCAATACTTAAAAAAGTACCAATATATTTGTGGCCCTTTTTTTTTTTTTTTCCCCCCGAAAAACCATATTGTCTATGTTTTGAGTGGATTATTTTTAACATAAATATGATCTCCATTTTAAAAAACCTAAGGGGTCTTTTCTTTTTAAAAATTTGCCTAATTCTTGTAATGATCTTAAAGTTCCTTCATTTTTTTGTTAGTAATCTTAACTTTTTCATTTTTTTTTGTTAAACATGTTGGGTCCATTCATTGCATACTCCTCATGATCCCAATATAATAGTGTCTACACCTTTCTTCCACAAAAGCTTCGTAAGGTGCCATCTGTAGGTCATTTTGGTACTTTCTTATAGAAAAATTCTATCAAGGGCAAATTTTTTTATCCAATCATCGCAAAAATCCAAAATACAAAAATGCAACAAAATTTCAAAAAAGTTTGAATTTTTTATTTAACCCTTGGAAATTGTTTTTTTTTTTATAATTATCCCGGGAATTGAAAAATTTTTTGTACCAAAGCCTATGTAAATTTTTTCCCCCAAAATTTGGAAAAAAATTTTGACTAATGATTAAAAAACAATACTTTCGGGCATACTACAAAATTTCTACTATTTTTTTGAATATAAAATTTTACCATTTTTTTCCTTTTGAATCCCCTATTTGAGGGGGAAGAAATGCATACTCTTCATTAATCTATCCATGAACCCAAAAAATTGAATCAAAACCAACTTGAGTCCTAAAAAGTCTACTAAAATCCATTGTAAAAATATCCTTTTTTCCTTTTTTTGGGGTTCCCCAAAGGTTGCAAGGGTGTCCCAGTCTTTAATGTTCCTCTTTAAACGTTGGCACGTAAACATTTTTGCTAATGTGTATCATTCTCTTTTCCATTTCTTCCACCAAAACATGATTTTAAAACACGGTACTTTTTAAAATTTCCCCTTTTGGGAAAAGCACAGTATAACCCGTAATGTGTACTTCATCAAAAATTTTTTTCCTTCTTTAAGGGGTTCGGGGAACCTATGGCACACATACCTTTCCTCAAAAATTTTTAGTAGTTTTCTTTCATCACTTTGAAATCAAAATCTTCCCCTTTTTGTTTTTAATTCTCTTTTTTTTTTCCTCATGTTTTTTATTTTTCCTCTTGTTTTTTTGGGGGAATTTTCCCCCAAATAAATATGTTTAGCTAAAAATTTTTTTTTTTTTGACTATTATCTAAACACAAAACGAACCCATTTTCAACTTTTCAAATTTTTTTTTTATACCAACTCGTTAAGTTAAAGTAATGCAACATGTTCAAAAATTTTTTTCTGCTAAAAAAAATTTGTCATAAGTTACATTTTTAGGATAAATTTATTTTTTTCAAATCATAGTTTTAATTAACCCCCAACTATTGCCTCTTTTTTAAGTTCAACTCCTTTTGATAAAGAAATTACTTAAAAACTCTTATTACCAAATAATTTTTTCATATCGTTGTCCAATTTTGGTAATTTTCTCCCAAATTTTAAAAAGCAAACACACGACCAAAGGTTCTAAATCATGGGTTGGGATAATTTTTTCTGAGTTTTCGACTATCTCAATCATAGGGTTTTTACAACTTTTCCTTTTGGCATCAATAATAACCAAATCAATTCTAAAAAAAAAAATATACATTATAGGGCTTATCAAAATAAATTAAGTTAATACTAAACGTAACCAAATCGTTCCCTTCAATTCTTTTAAAAAACTCAGCTCAAATTCCTTATTTTTTCATTGTATTTTGACATCCTTCAATCAATTGAGTCCAAGGGCTACAATCTTAGGAAATCCTTTAAAAACTTTTTTGACAGTCCCCAGCATACCAAAAAAAACTCTTTTACCTTGAAACAATGGTTGGTTGTTTTGGGATTCCATTACTGCTTTCCCTTTTTAGGGTCTACAAAAATTCCCCCCAAATTCAATATGACCCAAAAAAGAAATCTTATCTAACTAAAACCCCACTTTTTACTCAACTTGGCATAAAAACTATTTTCTTTTAAACCTTTGCAATCTAACCATAATGCTCTTAAACTGCTCCTCCTTGATTTTTTAATTAAATTAAAATATGATCAATAAATACCACAAAAAAAATTTTTCCCCAAATAAGGGTTTTATATACGATTTTTTAAGCCCATGGGATATAAAGGGGCATTCATTAAAAAACCCAAAATGCAAACCCTTTTAAAAACTCATAATAACCAATTGTGTCCCCCCAAGCCCTTTTAAGGTACATCCTTTTAGCTTAACCTACAATTGAATAACCCCCCGAATTTTAAGTCATTCTAGAAAAAATAAAAGTACCCCATAACTGATAAAAAAAAATAACAATGTGAGATAAAGATTTTTCTTTTTTTCTTAATAGCAAACCCCTTTTTTTTTCTCATATCAAACATAATCCTTAATACCATCTTTCTTTTTTTACAAATATTACCAGGGGGTCCCCCATGGTGATACACTTAATGAAAAAATTTTTTTTTTTTTTTAAAAACTCTTGAAGTTCTTCTTTTAAGGGTCTTTTGCAATTCCCCCAGGGACATTAGATATGGAAAAATTAAAATAGGTTCAATTCTAACGCTAACTTGATAGTGAAGTCCAACTCTTGATAAGGGGCTAGATTTGGTAGAAATCTTAAAAACCATTCAAAAACTAAAAAACTACTGGTATATTTGGGGTCTTTGGATGCCCCTTTTCTTCCTTTAAAAAACAAATACCTAACAAAACTTCCCAAAACTTCCTTTTTCCCCCTTTTTTTCAAACATTTCTCACAAAATCTCCACAACAGCTAATTTCAATTTACCTTTTCCCCCCACCTTCCCTTGAAAAAACCATTTCCTCCTCATTTAGAATGATATTTTTACTATAAAATTTAACTACTTTAGCTTAAATAAACCAATCTATTCTTTTTAATTATGTTATAACCCTGAAAAGGGGAGTATTTCAAAATTTTATAAAATACTCCTTTTTTCTTGAATTTTAATTCACCATTGTCCCCCACTTTTTTCCCGAGTTGTTTTCTTTTTCCCCCCAAAAGGGGGGGGTTTCTAACTCTAAAAAAGTTCAATTAAATTTTTAATTACACTAATCCCCTTTTTCCCTTCACAAAAATTTAACTAATAAAAGAAAGAGATGCATCAAACAAATAATACAAAAAAGGGGAAGTTGTCCATTTAAAGGACGTCTCTTTTAAAAATTAAAAACCCAATACTGTGATTCTAACTAAAATTACATTCAAAATCCAAAATTTTTAAATAAACTAAAAATTTAACTTACACTTAAAATTATAAAAAATAATTTTTTGATATGTACCTATCACAATCCCTTCTTTTCTTTTTCTACCCCCAACCCCTCAAACATCACATGATAATACTCTTCCATCCAATTAGAAAAAATCTTTACCCTTTTATTTTTTCCCATCCTTCATGGCAAAAAAAAAACGAGCAAGATAGTCATGTTACTGAACCCCCCAATCCCCCTTAGTTTCTTATCCAAAATTATGGACATTATTTTTTAGAAAGTTTTTTTTTTGTTTTACAAAAATTTTTTTACACTTTAAAACCCAGTTTTTTTTTTTTTAGGGTATGCACCAATATATGATTCTAATCTCTACATATAAAACCTTTCCCCCCCAACTAAAACACAATTTCTAAGGAAATTATTTTTTTTTCCACATTTTTTTTGTACTTAACATTGTTTTCCTTATCATAAAAAATTCAACTAACACTAAATTCAAAAGGTTACTAGCTAAGGTTACTAATTTCTTTTTTTTTTCTGCCTAAAAACTACTAGTAGCATTGGCTATGATCTCTTGAATGACAATTAGGTTTTTATAACCCTTTTGAAAATTCTGACCTACATTGCCTCACTAACATATTTTTTTTTTCTAATTACCTCGCCTTATCCACCACTTTATTATAAGTAAGAAACCAAATCCTCCAAATTAAATACATAGAAAAATCAAATCCAATGAAAACAAATTTTTTTTTTTTGTTTCAAGATTAAACTCGATAGGAAGTGTGCAAATTGCAATAGTTTATTAGATCCAATTTCATACTAAATACACTCATACCTCCCTTAAGTTCAAAAAAATCTCTCACCATCTTGTTCAAAAAACACTTGAAGGGGAAATTGGCTTTTTTAAATTCCTCTTTTAAACTTCTCTTAGGTGATATTATCCCCTTTTAATTTTTCTCTCTCTTGAGGACTCAAGCAGCCAAATTTTAAAAAATAAATAATCAAATGGCTAGGGTTTTTTTAAAGACTTTGAACAAAGGGGGTCAAAACTTCTTTAAATTAGGATAACTAATCATTAGCTAGGGCTAGCTTACCCCCCTTTCTCCTTCAAAAAATAACAATTTCTTTTTATGAACCTAAGGACTTATTTACATTAAGATCGTTTTCTAAAAACCCTTTTGGTTAAAAATTTTTGTGGGCCTTTAAATTTCCCGTATTACCTTAGTACCAAATACTAAAATCATTTCTTATCCCCATCATTGTTTTTGCTTTGGGCAAGTGATTTTTCCCCAATAGGTATGCCTCTTGTGATGGTGGGATATATCCTCTAATTATTCCCTTGGGGGGATGAACTCATAGTAAAGGGTTCTGATTTCCCTTAAGGGCCCCTTCCATTGCGACTTTCCCCCCTAATTTCAGCCATTTTTTCACTCATTATTTTATACTTACAGAAACCCCACACACATATCTTACATAAGTCATCCAATTTTTATTTCAATAAATATTTCATGAAATTACTGACTTTTTCATAATTTTGTAAAATTTTATAAATAGTAATAAGATGTCATTTTTAGTAAATTAAGCATAAAATATAAAATATTATATACTAACTTTTTATATTTGCTTGAAATTATTGCTTTAAACATCATAGTTTTTATTACAACCCGAGAAACAAAATTAAAAACTCAAACTTTTTTTATTACTATCATAAGGGTTTTTTCAACTTAAGTAATTCCTATTTACATTAGGGGTATATAGATATGATATTTAAAAATTATACATTACAAAAGATTTACATTACTAATCATTGAGATTACATTTTTTATCTAATTTAAAGTTTTTTTATTTACAACATCTAAAAATAATCGAGGGGGGGTAACAAAAAAACACCAAAAGGTTAAAAAAATCTCAAATGTTTTAGAAAAACATCAAAAGGGTTAGATTTAACATCAAAAAAAACAAAAATAATTAGGTTTTTTGCCAAAAAAACTACTAGATCCACTTAAGGATTCAGCTAAAAACATAGTCAATCTAATAAACAATCCCCTTTTCAAACTATCTATACACAAAACTAATCAAATGGAAACTACTTTAAGTCCAAACCCAAAATAAATATCTTCTTCTTTACTTTTTCAAAAATTCAAAAAATAGATATTACCAAGACTTTTTCAAACTTGGAATCACCAAATACACTTCAAAAATCCTTAAACTCATTAGCAAAAACCATTTCCTACCCATCTATATTTAGTAATTAGCTATAGCTTGCATACTATAAACATGCATAACCATACTAGATTCATCCCTCACACCACCCTTGTTTTCTTTTTTCATTCTTTTTCCTCAGGAAAACATCTTCTTCTAAAACCTGCTCACTTAGCCTTGTTTTTTTTACTATGATTACTTTAAAATTTGATTGAGTTTTCCTCTTGGTTATGTAGGCAATAGTTTTTTTTTCCACAATGCCGTTTAATCATAAGGCCCCAAGGGTTTTTGGTTCTTAAGGACCAATGGTATGTTTTTTACCCGCTTTGGGGTTTGGGTAAGGAAACAAGGGGAAAACCCATTGGGTGATCCTTTTGGGGGATAAATTCTTTTTAAAAGTATGATAAAACCCCCCATCAGAATATGAGTGATGCTAGTGTAGAGTCCCCCTTCCCCCCCTTCTTCTAATCTAGCTAAAAAATATCTCATTTGCATATCAAAGCTAGGATTCCCTTTTTCCCATCTAGCCACCTCTTTTAAAAAACTGCTATTGTTTGTAACCTATTATATTAGGGTCCCTAGGTTCATCTCTATTAATGGGGCCCACAATCTTGCCAATATAGCTCATCCAAAAAGAACTTATCTAATCCCCCACACAGTCTTAAACATATTTAATTGACCCTCTTTTTTTAATAGCCATTTTTCAACTTAACCCTAATCAATAAAAGGGCTCCTTTCCATTTTCCTTTAAGCCAATCCTAACTATTAAACCCCAAACCCCCAATCCCTGTAATTAAAATTAAAAATATTTTTAAAAATTCAACCATTAAATATTACACTTAATTCACCTTATAATACTAGTATAACCATTTATCGCTCACCCTTAAAATACCACTCTCCTATATTCCTATGATATTATTTCTTTTAATTATGAAAACTTTTAAAAAGCGGGGTTTTTTAAATTATACTTTTTATACCACTTAAGAAATGTTATGCCCCAAGTGGTACAGTCCCCCAAAGTCCTCCGTATAAACCAACCTATGATAACATTGACTTCGTATCACTAATAGAAAAAAAAAAAAAAAAAATTTTTTAAAAAAAGAGTCTACGACTATTACTTGAAGTAAACTTTTTTTTTTAAATTTTTCATAAAATTACATACAGATCCCTATAAAATTTAAGTCAAATTTCCCCTATATATACATTTATTTTAATGTATACTATTGTTTTATGGTTCTAGTAAAAATTTTTCATAACAAAACTATCTATAATAACTAAACATTTCATATTCATCTCTTTCTTATCTATGAGTCACTAGCAAAACTCCCAAAATATTGAAAATCAACCAGTTTATCCTTTAAACCCCCTCAATTCTCAAAAGACACTAAACCCTTTAGATAAATTATAATACGACATTAAATTATCACCTACAAAAAAAAAACCCATAAGGTATAAGAAATAATCCTATAAGTTGTTTGAGACTAAGAACCCTACATAATAAACAAACAAGGTTTCAAAAAATTAAAATTAAAGCAACTAACAAGCAAACCCTCCATAAAAGGCCTAATCTATTGTGAAATTAAATAAATTTTCACCTACTTAAACTGGGTTTTTAAAAAATTTTTAATGCTTTAAAAGGCAAAAGTCATAACAAGGGCCTAGGTTGAGCAAATTAAAGCATCGACCCCCCCCCAAGATTATTCCCCCTTTGAACCATTGCTTTATCCTTACCGTAACCTCTTCTCTTGTCTCTTAGTTTTTTTTACTAAGGATAAAGAGGGAAAAAAATGCACAACACATCCCTTTTTTGAAAGGGTTTATATTTAGTTGAGAATCCTAATTTTTTTCCCTTATAAAGTTATTTTCGTCTAAAAGGTATTTGTCAAAAGGTTAAACCAAATTTTTGGAAAGCCAAACATTTTCACACCACCCATTTATAACAAAAGGGGGGGAAAACACAGCAAAGCATTAGTAAACCCCAAAAAAATGGTTTAGACATACAAAGGGGGCCTGGGGGTAAACTTTACCTATAAGGCATAAACAAACAATTTAAGGGGGTTTTTTTTTTAACTAATACTTCAAAATACAGTAAGTATTTTATCTCAACTTACTTGAGATCCTCGACTTGCTTACTCAACTTGGGGAAGGTCAACTCGTGTAAGGTCAAAATCGTTACCACTTGCTCCTATAATATAAATACCCTTTATTACAATATTTTTTTAAATCCTAATTATATCTAATTTCTAAGTTCTATTTACTTTTCAAAAAACTAATCTTAAACTAGTTTTTTAAATTTTTTTTAAATTCCCCAAACGTTTTTTTTTATCTTTTAGTTATAGTTTTTACTCGTAACCTTAAAAATTTCTTTCGAATTAATATTAAAATTTTATCTAACTTATTTAGGTTCAAATATCTCTAATTAGCCCTTAAACCCCAAAATTTTTTGGGCATACATATACCTATTTTTTTAAAATACAAATTTTCTCTCGATTAAAAAAAAATTTACCAATTTTCACTAATTTTTTCTAATTTTTAAATTTTAAAAATTTTTTTTTTTATTATTTATTAAAATTATAATATTAAAAAAATTTGGGGCTAATATTTTCTAGTCATTTTTATTTTTTCTAACTTTATATTTATTTATTTTACATATAATTACAAAATAATACACATAATACAATATCTAAACACCCTCAAATACCATTCTACATAAGCAAATAACTCCTAAAAAATTGAATTTTTTTGGGGCCAAAAAAAACAACAAAATCACAAAAATTTTAGGGCCCAAAAAAACCTTTTTGTATGATTTTTTTAAAAAGGCCCCCAAAATTAAAAAAAAATTTTTAAAAAAATTTAAATTTTTTTACGACAATCTCTTCATAACCTGAAAATTTTTAATTCAAAATAAAAAATTTTGAGGTTAAAATATATCCTTAAGGTCATAAAAATTTAAAAAACAAAATTAGTTCAAGTTTGGTGATTTTCTTTAAAGGATAATGTATCTGATACCTAATGTTATCAAATTGACATTTTTTTTTTTTCCCAAATTTTCATACAAAAATAACCATATAATACCCAACAAATT
>JAMXBC010000711.1:0-14985 GCA_024138005.1 Lumnitzera racemosa
TTATTATGAAATTAGTAAAGTCATTAAAATTTTTATTCATTATTCTCTAAAATTCAGAGAAAGCATTTTTCAATCTAAATGGCATTGCATTCCATTCATATTGACCAAAAGGGATGGTAAAGATAGTTTTATACCTATTGCCTTCCTTAATCTAAATCTGCTAAAATCCAGATTTTATATTGAATTTTGAGAATATTCTGACGTTATTTAACCTATTTAGTAAATTGCTTTTATTAGGTATTAGATATCTAATTCATTTCAGAGCAGTATTAAGAGGTTTATAGTTAATTACTAAACTTGGGATACCTCTTTCTATTTCTGCATTTTTATTGATATAAAAAGTAGAAAAACTCCATGGTGACTTACTTTTCCAAATAATTTTTTATTAAGCAAATCATTTATTTCATTCTTACAATGGTTCAGGACTTCATTATTCATTTGGGATGGTATGGCTTTTATTGAAATATTTTTTCATTGAAATCATTTTCACATGGTAAGTCCAGTAGATGTGACTTACGATTTCAAAATGCATTTGGAAGTATAGAGCAAATTGAATTTTTTATTTCTAATTCCAAATTAGAAATTTTTATTTTCAAATTTTCATTATTGAGTTGATTTTCAATTCTTTTGAACTCAAAATCATTTTTCAAATACATCAAATGATTTTCTTTGCATTGAATTAAACAATTTAATTCAGAGATTGAATTGTTTTTTAATTCGTTTATGTATTTGGTTTGTGGTTTTGTAATAAAATTGAATATAATTTTCCTTTTGAAATATTATGTTTCAATTCCATCTTTATTAACAAAAAATGGTTCGATCTGATTTATGAAAGAAGTTCCAAGAATAATATTTTTATTTAAATTTTTAACAAGTATGAAAGAAGTTTTATATGAAGCGTTATCTTAAGCATTAGACAATTTATAATTGATATGTAATTTGTTACCAGATGCAGAACTTAGCAATTAGGTAGTTTTCTCAAAATATTTGGTTGGAATTAATCCTTTTCTAATGCAATTTAAATCTGCACCAGTATCAAATAATGTAGCTGTTTCCAAAAAGAATTCATTATTGATTCTGATTGAAATATTAATCTTCCATTTTCTTATTGTAATTTGAACAAGATGTATTAGATAATCATTATTATCAAATATTGGCAAAACATTTGAATTTTCTTCATTTAAATTTTCAGGATGGTTTTCTTGAACTATTATTTTTTACTTAAGTGCAAGAAAGTCTTTTTAAATTTTTATTTGCATTAATTTTAAATCTTTTATTTCTTGTTTTTGGATATTGATTTCATTATGCAGATCATCAATAGTTATTAATTTTTTCTATTTTCTTTTAACTCTTTCGAGGATTTCATTAAGATTGTAAAGTAAATTTAGCGTAAGAGTTAAATTAGGTTTATTAACATTTTTTTATGAAATCAAGTTTTTCATTATCATTTAACTTAGCCAATATTATGAAGAATTTCTTCTTCTTCATTTTTTAAAACATTAATTTCGTTTTCTTCTTCAAATGATGAAGATGAAGATGAAGTGAAATTTATGTTATTGGCTTGAATTCCATCATCACAATCATTTTCTGATGAAGAAGATTCATTATCCCAAAATATTTGTAAGAAGTTTTCCATTATTTGTTCATCTAGATTCAATTCATTAAGTTTGTTATTGATTTTGCAAAAATTTACTGTGTAACCAATTTTTTTACATTTATAACACCTTAATGTTTATATGATTTTCTCTTTTTTTTTTTTATTTTCAAGTTTCTTTTCACTTTCAAATTTTTTAAAGGATTTTCTCTTAAAGTTTCTTCGAGGGTTTTTATGCAAACATTGAGGACATTTTGAAGAAGTATAAGAAGATTTTTTATTCTTTTCAAATTTCTTACTGACAAAAGAGGGATCATAAAGGCTTTGGTGTTTTAAGTGCTATTCATTTTTTAATTGCTTTTACAATCTTATTGCGATATAGAAATTGGTTCCAATTTTATTAACATATGATGCTAATTCTCTATATGACAAATTATCATAAGGAATTCACCATTGTTTTCTTCTCTAAGCTTCTTTCTAACTTGTTCACCTAGTAATTTTGGTAAACCAGCTAAAAATTTTTCTTTCTAAAAGGGCCGATTACAGTCATTCCTAAGGAAAACTCTCTAAAAGAAAATATCTTTATATTGTCTAAATTCTCCTAGGGATTTGCACTTCATATCGGACAATAGATCTAAGGTTTTATCCCTAATATGTGAATGGTCTCCTATGAAATGTTGACTTATTGAGAATATTAAAGTATTAACCATGTCTTAAATTGGTTCATTATTATCATTTAATATTCTTCTACCATTTTCATCAATTTTACATGAAGTGAGGATATTGATTATTTGTTCCTCAGTGAGATAGTTATCCTATCATCCTTTTAATTGTCCAGTGAAATAGAAAATTAAAAGAAGTGCTACTTGGTAATCAGTAACATTTGGAACAGTTTTATTAGTATTTGAAAATATTATCATTTGATTAAGGACATTGAGAACTTTTTGTTCTGAGTATCCATCTATATTCCATTCATATGTGGATCCTACAAAATACTTATTTTGATAATTATCATTCTTTTCTTCAATTAGTATATCAAGAGGTGTTGCTCTCTGATAATACAATTTTTTTTGTTCTTTCCAATTAATTTTCTTAATTTCATTATTTGATACATTATCTATTTCATCTAAGGTATAGATTTTTTCTGAAGGTGTATCATTTATGATAATACTCTTCTTAATTAAAGATGGTGTATCCATATCCAAAAAATTGATTGGTTTTGAAGATGAGGTTTCTTCTTTTATCATTTTATTTTTTACTATCCTTTTTCTATCATCTAAGGCTTTTAAGAATTTACTCATGGGATTTTTCAGCATTCCAAATGGTTTAAACAAAGGTGTATTTTTATTGGTTTTATTGTTTAACGTTTCCTCAATAATTTTATTTATCTCACTATTGATTGTATCTTCTATCATATTTAACTGTTTTCATATTATATGTAAGTGTTGGTTAGTAAAATTATTTTGATTTATTATTTTCTTTATTCCTGAGCCTTCTTCATCTATGGCATTTTAAAAAGATGTAAGGGTTATTAAGGAATTTTTATATGCAGTTTTTATATTGCTAAATGGCGGATAATTTGATTCTATTATTTGTCCATCACTTACTTTCCATTTAAAATATTCATTGATTACATTTATTTCTTTAAGTTTCAAATAATATTCTTCAAACCATTCGAAGAAATATATCTAAGCACCAATTTCATTCATGAAATTATAATATTCATCTTTTATCTGCATTTTAACATTATTGAATGTTTCAAAGTACCATTTTCTAATTTTTGCATTTTTAAGTGAATTAAATTATTTGTTTGGAAGAATCCTATTAGGCTCAAAAGGTTTTTCTAAAACATTAAGTTTTGGATCACCTATTTCTGAAAGTCAAGGTTCTCCATGTTCTGGTTCACTGGTTAGGTGGTAAACTGGTTGGGTTATACTGGACCTATTATGGACAATTCCAGAGATAGATAGATTATCTTAAATATTTGGTTGCCTATTTGACTAATCATTTGTTTAAATATTAGATTGAGTATGGAAAGGTGTATAAATTATTGGTAGAGGATTTGGAAGGTCTGTTGATCTCCTCAAGGAAGATGACATTGACCTTATTTCTAAAGGCCTTCTAGGTTAATCAAAAGATCTTCTATTGAATTGGATAGAGACTTTACCATCTAGGTGTTAAACTACATTTGATGGTTCAGTATTGTATATTAGTTGCTTTAGAAGTAGATTTTCTACTTCCCAATGCTTAACCAATTGACTTGAAACCATTTAATCATTATAAGGATTGAAACATTGGCTTTGGTTAGATCCATTTGGATAAGAAGAGTTTAACCTCTTTTATCTATTTTGTATGCCTTAGAACCAAAAGTAGTTTTTATTAATTTGAAATAAATCCTATATGTTACAACCATTGGTATTGATCCTTCTACCATGTGGTAATTATGGGTTTTAATTTGAAGGATTAAAGAACTCATTATTGTCTTATCCCTAAGAGCAAGAGTGATATTCGGATGACATTCAAATTGGATTGGTCTACTGCTAAGATTGGTTTCAATTGTTGCATGAATTGACTTTTCATACACTAATTCCCTAGCATCTCTAAGGACTATGAAGACAAAAGTATCTAGACCTAGCTTAGTAAGAGGTTTCGCTCTTACTTAGACTAAACCTAGATGTATATAATTCCATTCTTTTGCATATTTTCTTATTAAATTAGCATTCAAGAGTTTTATTGGTCTTAAGCCATCTGAGATAAGGATATCTTTTTCCTCAATAGCTATCACACAATCATTTTTCCCAAAAATTTTCCATTTAACTATTTAATATATTTGATCATAAGAAGGTTTTTTTTTATTTTTCACTCATCTATTACTTCATCAAAATCTTTCAAATATATTCCATCTCTATTATTTAGCATTGATTCTTCTAATTGCTTAGAGTGAGCAAGGCTAGAAGAGAACATAGTTTTTCTAAGTAAATTCATATTTTCGAAAAAAACATAATCTTTGGTGAAGATATGTAACTATATCTAAAAAATGCAATTTAACTTAGAAACATGAAATTTATCTAAAAAATACAATTTATCTAAAAATTTACAAATTTATCTAATTAAAATTCATGACATATAGTTTATGTTAAAATTATTAAATAAGCCAAGCAAGTTAGATTACCATAATTAGTTTGTACACGTGATGTGTGTACGTCGAGCTTGGTCTAGATGTGGCTAATTGTTAGGTAACCATGTGGAGTGTTGAACTTAGACTACAGTTGTACGTAAGATTGGACATGTGTGCTGTGATTGTGATTAGACTGGATGTGCATGGACTCGAACATGTGTACTGCATACATATGATTAGACTGAAGTGTTCATGTCGTACAATGATTAGACTTAACTATCCGTACTATCAGTGATCGAATTGAACTGAACGTGCGCATATGCAAGACGTAGACGTGGTTGTATGTAAGACATGGACTATTCATGTATGCATGACAGTAAGTGTTCGTGAGTGACAGTAGAGTGTGTATGAGTATGTAAGTGTTCATAAGTGTGTAAATTGCTATGAGTTGTGCGTGAGTGACAGTGAGTGTTCATAAGTGACGTGTGAAGACTGTGTATGTCATGCATGGTGAGCTATGTGTGGTTGTTGTTGTGGAAATTGTGAAATGTATATTTCTTACAATCAAATGTCTACTATTTATAAACCATAAATATGGATCTTTGGATCTTTTTGTTGTGAAGATTTAATCTTAACAAATCCCATGTTTATAATATACAATAATACTCGATTTAGATTTGTTAAATTTATTCAAGATTTAATCTAATCCATTTTCAAGATCAAGTTTCTATAAACCCTATATTTTATTTAAACTTCTATCTTGGGTCAAACTCAACCCAACTTGATTAACCACAACCCATAGCCCATTTAATAAATCCTATGTCTTTTTAGCCTAGTTAAAATATTCATTATTAAACCAAGGTCTACATTCATTAGCTCAAATATGACTGGACTTTTCTTAAATAGATTTTTTATAATAAAGCCTAAAAGACTAAATTTGCTAAATCGCACTGATATATTTTATTGTAATCTAACCCGACCTTAAATGATTAACTTACTTAACTAAGACACTTTTATTTACATATTTTTTTTTATTTTTTCAATTTTCGTTTTTTTTTATTTTTATCTATTTTTCAAATTTTTTTTATTTTTCTTTCTCTTTTCAATTCAATTTTTCAATATTTTTATTTTTATTATTATTATTATTTTGTAAACTTAGCTCAAAAGTAAAAAAGGATTGAAATTAAAATAAAGGATGACAAAAATGAGGTATTTATAGTGCTAACTTGAACAAGCATGTTTAACATCTCCGAGTAGTTTTTAACATTTTGTGAACAGAGAAGTTAAATGGAAATCTGAAGAAATGTACATTCTGCTAACATGAAGTGATTTTTCTTGGATTTATTGTGTTAGAGGAAAGAGTCCGAGCAAATGAAGAAAAGATTCGTACTATTGTAGAATGGCTGATGCTGAAAAATATTACTAAAGTTTGAAGTTTTCGTAACCTAGCTTCTTTCTATAGGTGATTTATTAAAAACTTCAATAAGATAGTTGCCTCCCTTGATCGAGTTGACAAAGAATGGTGTTGGGTTCTATGGAATAATTGAGATGAACACAGCTTCAAGGAGATTAAGGAGAAGCTCACCTCTACCCCTATCCTATCACTACCGGATTTTAACAGGCCCTTTAAATTAGAATGTGATGCATCGAGAATTAGAATTGGCATTATCCTAATGTAGGAGCAACGACTCGTTGCCTACCATAGTAAGAAGCTTAATGATGTTACCTTGAACTACTCTGTATACAAGAGAGAGTTATACTCTCTTTTTCAAGCTCTTACTATTTGGCAACACTATTTACTACAACAAAAGTTTGTTATTTACACAGACTATAAGTCTCTAAAGCATCTTTGGAGTTAGAACAAACTCTCGAAGAGACAAACCAAGTGGTTGGAGTTTATGGAATGATTTTCATACGTAATCCGGCATAAGAAAGGAAGCACAAATATGGTCGCCAATGCTCTGTCACATTAGTAAACCTTACTGACTACTTTATAAACAAAATTACTAGGATTTTCACTTATCATCAAATAGTATGCTAATGACCCTCATTTTGGTCCCGTTGTTGAACATGTCAAGAAGTAGTAGTTGTTGGACAATATTATCTTGAGGATGGATATATGTTCAAGGACCAAAGGCTATATATACCAAACTATTCCACGCGTAAGCTGTTGGTTAGGAAAGTCCATTAGAGTAGATTATCTGGTCACTTTAGGGAGACCAAGACAGCTAATCTACTAAAAGAAAACTTTTACTGGCCTAATTTGGCCAAAAATGTACATAAGGTAGTAGGTAGTTGTAAATTTTGCAAGCGACCTAAGGGGAAGAGAGAACACTATAGAGAATACATACCCTTACCAATGCTAACCTTACTATGGGTAGACCTCAGTATGAACCTTATCCTAGGGTTGCCCTAAACATCCAAAGGAAAAGATTCTATACTTGCTATAGTGGACTACTTCAGTAAAATGAAACACTTCATTACATTCCATCAAACTAATGATGTTTTATATATTGTTGATTTGTTTTTACAAGAAGTAATCTGACTATACGAGGTATTGAAGGCTATTGTTTCAGATCAGGATACAAAATTTTTTAGCTATTTTTAGAAGACTCTTTAGAAAAGACTTAGAACTAAACTTATGTTCAGCTCTAGTAGCCATCGTTAGACTGATAGTTAAATTGAAGTGGTGGACAGGATGCTAAGCAACTTATTCAGAGCTATCGTAGGAAAGAACTTGAAGGAGAGAGATTTATGTCTACTAGTTGTGGCATTCATATACAACTAAACTGTTTATAGCATCACTAAGAAGACCCCATTCAAGGTTGTCTGTAGGCTTAATCCTACCATTCCCCTAGATCTAATCAGTACCCTTGTAGCTACTGAAGAGAGTCAATCTAGATTTGACCGAAGCTCAAGAATTGCATGAGTTACACCAGTTTGTAACTAGGAAGATCGCCAAGTTCAATTAAAGACAATAAGAGAGTAGTAACCAATGTTGCCGAATTGTTTCTTTCCAACTAGGAGACTTAGTATGGATACACCTTAGCTAAGAACGATGCCCACACTTGAGACAAAGCAAGCTATCTCTTTAAGCTAATGGTTCTTTTAAGGTCCTAAAGAATGTCAACTGCAACACTTACCAAATCGAGTTACTTGATAACTTTGGTGTCTCCCCCACTTTCAATGAATCCGACCTAATTCCTCACCAACCAGTAGAAGACCCCACAAGTGTCCCAAAAGAAGAGCCAAAGACCACTTCAAATTTAAGGAAAAATCTTTCAAACCCCTAGGCAGATGATAGGAATCAACCCCTTATACTAATCACACAAAGCTGAGCTAGAGGACTCTAAGGACTCACTCAAAGAATACTAGCTCAAAGCCTTATCTAAGATAAAAATTCCTATCCTGACTTCCGTATTTGCCTTTTCTATCGACCTGATTGCTAAGCCTCCATGTGCGCTAAACTTGCCAAACAACTGTGTTATGACAAAATATCCGAGCAAACAGTCGTAAGACTATCCTAGCGAAGCTCCTGAACCAACAACAAATGTCTAACCCTAACCCCAATTGACTACTCTACAACAAGACTAACTAGAGTACGACCTAATCCCTTGACTGCGAAGTTTATTCTCATCTACTTTGTACCATATTTCTAACGTCTAGCCACTAAGTGATAGGTGTCGTCTAGCACAACATTTCAGAAGGATTCTTCACTTTCTGTACTGAATATTCTTTGTCTATTTTACCTTTTTTAGTATGTATTGCATAACCTAATTATAAGAATACCCTTTTGTCTTTTTATACATGTAAAGTAACCCTACTAAATGAATATATAAACCCTTACTTAATTGTACACAGGATCAATCCCAAACATGAAAATTTTATTGAGTTTTCCTTTGAGCAACCCTAGTATTCTCATTACTCATCTACTCTTCTCTATTCCCTTTAGCAAAGAATAGTGATGAGTAACCCTTCAATTCGAACCAGTGAGTCATATTCAGTGGATTGTAGGCCGTGTAGGATCAATTGGTATGTCATATCCAGTTAGTAGCTGCCTGAGATTTGCTAGTTTTTTCTTTATTTTCTTTTCTACTTGCTTCATTTTGGTGTTTCTCAAATCATAGAGTACTTCAAAGGATATAAAGAAGAAGGCCATAGTTTTCAAGGGTAAAGAAATAGATGTTGATTCTAAAGAAGAAGACTCATCCAAAGAAGAGGACGAGCATCTAACACTTCTAGATAGAAAACTTAACGAATGGCTAAAAAAGAAAGATAAGAAAACATATACTAAAATATTTTCTCCTAATAAAAGCTAATCTAATGATGCAGGCAAGGCATTCAAGGAAAATGAGGAGAAAAAGTTCAAAAAGAAAATTGTATGCCATGAATGCAAAAAGCTAAGACATATCAAGTATGAACGTTCGATGTTAATAAAGAAGTTAGAGAAATTTAAGAAGAAATGAAAATATCTTATTGATACATGGAGTGACTTAGAATATTCAAAAACTGAGTCAGAGAGTTCAAAAGAATGTGAAGAAGTACATCTATGTCTTGTGGGACTCTCTGAGGTAGATTTGAAATTGATTCCAACTCTGACATAGAAGTACCTGATGATATACGTACTGAGATCAACAAATTGCTTAAAGCTATTTCTAAGTCAAACAACAAGATCTCTAAGCTTGAATTAGAAGTGAAGACAGTAAAAAATGAAAAACAAGCTCTTGAACGAATAAATCAATTGTTGGCAGATGAAAATGATTTCTTAAAAATGATTTTGAATGATTACATGTTGCTCATGAAGCTTTAGTCAATAAAAATCTTATCTTGAAGGAAGAAATTAAAAATTTGAAAAACCGTATAGAACATTTATCTAAGTTAATCAAAAACACATTTGAAAAGTTTGATGAAAGTGATAAGTTTCAAATGCTGATCTTTAGTCAAAAAATGGATAATTCAGAACTTGGACTTGGTTTTAAATTTGGAGAAACATCTAAATCAAAGAAAGAAATAGCACTTATTAAATCAAAAAGCGAAAATTAAGAAACGGTTAAAGAAAGGACACAGGAAAAATGATTGAATCTATCAAAAGGTACAATAAACAAAAAAACCACAAGTATCCTTTCAGAGGATACAACAAAAGGTTAAACAAAGTGTCTGATAGAAAGAATCCAAGTCAAAGAAAAGTAGTCAGTAACAGGTCTATTGAGCAAAGACCTTATGCTTGTTTTCTCTATAATAAACTAGGATACATAGAGAAATATTACTTTTTCAAAGAATATAAGCTCAACAATAATCAAGGTTCAATACAAAAGTCAAGCTTGAATTATCATGAACCCAAGTTTCGCTGGGTTCGTAAACAGACTTAATTGTCCTATAATTGTGTAGGAACATGAAGCTAAATTAAAAGGAACATGTTATCTTAGCAATGGTTGCTCAAGATACAAGACAAGTGATGCTTTATTGTTCATAAACTTAGAGTGGAAGGAAGATAGATATGTGAAATTTATTGACAATGGTAAAGGTAAAATAATTGCAACAGTTACAATTGGTTTAACACCTCACACAATTAAAAATGTACTATTGGTTAAAGGTTTGAAACACAATTGTTAAGCATAAATTAGTTGTCTGACAAAGGGTATAGAAAACATTTGAACATGACAAGTGTACTGGTTTTAATAAGGATGAATTAAAGTTGTTTTAAGCATTCAAAAGAAGAATATTTACTTCATTAAACCATCTGAAGTATAATCTAAAAGGAGCTTTATATCTATAAATGATAACATTATACTTTAGCATAAAAGCTTAGGATATGTGAATTTTCCTCAACTTGAGAAATTATCTAAAAAAAACTTAATTAAAGGTTTACTAAAATTGCATGCTTATGAGAATATTCATTGTGTTGCTTGTCCTAAGAATAAGATGAGTTCTTCATCACACAAGAGTAAGAAAATCATATCCACTCATTGACCGTTAGAGTTGTTTCATCTAGATTTGTTTAGTCCTACTTGAACTCTAAGTCTTGGAAGAAATAAGCATGAACTTATCATAGTAGATAACTTCTAGAGATTTACTTGGATCTTGTTCTTGCATCATAAAAGTGATGCATTTAAAAGTTTTGAAAATTTTTCCAAAAGAGTTCAAAATGAAAATGGCCTCTCCATCATTAGTCTACAGACTGGTCATGAAAAGGAATTTAAAAATGTTGATTTTATCTCTTTTTGTGAAGAAAAAGGCATCACCCATAACTTTCTAGCACCCTATACTCCACAACAAAATGAAGTAGTTGAACGTAAAAACAAGACTACCCAAGAAGTGATGAGAGCACCACTTAATGAAAGTGGTATAGTAGATCACTTTTAGGCTGAAGCAACATCAATAGCTCATTACATTATAAATCGAGTATATGTTAAGCTTTGACAAATAAAACTACTTATGGGATTTATAAAGGAAGAAAACCTACTATTTCATACTTTCACACATTTGGTTGTAAGTGTTTTGTAAAGAAAACAACAAAGGTATTAGGAGTGTTTCAAGAAAGAGCTAATGAAGCCATCATTCTAGGCTACTCTCTAAATATCAAGTTTTTTTAAACAAAAGTGCTAGAGGAATATCGAGTTTCTTGAAGAAACAAAAGGCATATTGAGTACTTAATAATGAACCAAAAGTGCTAAAGGAATCAATAAATATCAAGTTTGCTGAAGAAACTTGAAATGAAGAATTAGATAATGAACTTCCAATTATCTCGAATAAAAAGAGTTATATACGAATTGATTCAAAAGGTAAGTTAGAACCCGCATCAAAAGGGATATTAGAAGCTGAAAAAATGCCCGATGCATTCAAAACAGGTGCAAGATCAAAAGGTTCTTCAAAGACTAATACCAAGTTTATTGAAACTCATCTAGAAGGTAAGTTAGAAGGTTCTAAACATTATCATACAACACCATTGACACTTAGATTTAAATTTGATCATCCTCTTAAACTTATGATTGGTAATGTTAGATCTAGAATAAGAATAAGATCAAGCTTACAAAATTTTGAAAACAATATTGCTTTAATTTTTGAAATTTAACCTCATTTAGTTAATGAAGCTTTAAATGATAATAATTGAATCTTAGCTATACAAGAAGAATTTGATCAATTTCAGAGAAATTAGGTATGGAATTTAGTTCCAAAACCTAAGGATAAGTCGATTATAGGAATTATATGGGTTTTCAAGAATAAGTTGGATAAACATGGAAAAATAGTAAGAAATAAACTCATTTAGTTACTGAAGGATACTCTCAGGAAGAAGGAATAGATTATGATGAAACTAGAGCTTTTGTGGCTAGGCTAGAAGCTATAAGATTACTGCTTGCATTTTCTTGTTTGAAAAACTTCAAATTGGATTAGATGGATGTTAAAAGTGTTTCTTTGAATGATTTTATAAAAGAAGAAGTATATGTTGAGCCATGCCCTGGATTTAAAGATCTCTTCAAATCTGATCATGTATATAAATTTAAAAAGGCATTGTATAGTCTCAAATAGGCTTCTGGTGCTTGGTATGAGAGATTAAGTCAATTTTTAATTAAAAATGATTTTCAAAAGGAAAAAGTTGACACTATACTATTCACAAAGCATCATGGAGAAAATATGTTAGTTATATAGATTTATGTTGATGATATTGTTTTGGTTGCAACTAATGAAAAATATTGTTAAGAGTTTTTTAGCTTGATGGAGACTAAATTTGAGATGTCACTTATGGGAGAATTAAATTTTTTTCTTGGGATTACAAATCAAACAAATAGAGAATGGAATTTTTATTCACTAAGAGAATTACACCAAATAAATATTGAAGAAATTTGGTTTTGAGAATACCAAGGATTCTTCAACAAAAAAATTATATCGAAGCTTAATTAGATCTTTACTATATTTAATAGCTTCACGTTTTGATGTTTTATTTAGTGCTTATATTTGTGCTAGATTTCAAAGTTCACCAACAAAAGTACACTTAACTACAATCAAAACGATTTTTAAATATATAAAAAAAAACTACAAAATTAGGAATTTAGTATCCTAAGAGTCAAATTTTTTATCACATAGAATATTCAAATGCTGATTTTGTAGGTCATCAAGTAGATACGAAAAGTACTTTTGGTACCTACTAATTCTTATGGGATAAGCTAGTTTCTTGGTCTTCCAAGAAACAAAACTCTATTGCCCTTTCAACTGTAGAAGTTGAGTATGTTTCTATTAGGAATTGTTGTTCACAAATTCTTTGGTTAAAACAACAATTGAATGATTATAGGATAATTTATAAAAATATATCTATAAAATGTGACAATACTAGTGCTATTATTTTATCGGAGCAACTTATAATTTATTAATAGAAATGAAAATTTAATAATATAAATAGAAATGAAATTCATTTTCTTTCAATTTAATTTATTTAATTAGATAATAAAAAATCTATTTAGTCTCTATATAGACTATTATATAGATGTTACTATTACATAGATGTTATTGTAATGATAATAATATATTCTATATTCAAAATTGAAATCGAGAGTACCTGGCCAAGTTGGAGATAACTATTATCCAGACACTTCATATCAAGTCAAGAACAAAAAAATGTAGATATAGTCGAATGGTAAAATTTCTTTTGCCAAGGAGAAGACGCGGGTTCGATTCCCGCTATCCGTCCAGGTTCAAGTAATGTATTTAATTTAACAGGATAAATCATTCGGTATAATTGACTTTGATAATATAATGAGTGGCTCTACCACACACACCACCCCCCCTAAAAAAAAGGGTAGTATCAAATATGATGGAATTATAAGAGCGTATAATAGAAAAATGGAACCTACTACAGTGTACAAAATAAAATTTGTAGCTAAATACAGATGTTTCTTCTCCCCTCACCCCACCTATAGATAGAACTGGGTATGCCTAGTAAAACTTACAAGTAACCCAGATATAGAGATGGTGACTAAGGTTGCTATTTCCATTATTATATAATTACAAGACCAAAATGGATCTATAATATGATTGTTTATTTACAAAGAAATGATGTACAAAGTCAACAGATCTCTATGAATACAAAATAAGATTTATGGCTATACAAACCGTTGAGGGGAGTTCTAGATCTGGACCAAGGCAAACTGTTGTAGGGGATTTATTGAAACCATTGAATTCAAAATATGGTAAAGTAGCTCCTAGATGGGGAACTACTCCGTTGATGGATGTCACAATGGTTCTATTTGCGATATTCCTATCTATTATTTTGGAAATTTATAACTCTTCTATTTTACTGAATGGAATTTCAATGAATTAAACTAGATTCAAATGAACCGCGAATTCTTAGTTTTTCAATACAAGGAAAGCATTTTGGTTTCAAATTTTTCTACCATTAGATAATTTTGGTATTGTTATATTTTTTGTGTTATTAGTAGTTCAATCGTGGAATTTCTTTCTGTATTTCCGGAACATGAGTGTGTGACTTATTAGAATAGATCCTATTAATAGTATAGAGAATGGGTCTATCATCTTGATAGAGATGGTTTTACTTCGTCGGACATTCATCCCTAGTATCTGGAGCATAGAATATATGAAATAGATCAAAAAATATTAACTACGATTCATACTTAATTTTCTAAAGAGTTATAAGTTCTAAATGGAAAGATTTTTCTTCTTTTTTTTTTTCAAAAAATTCCCTTCTTTTTTTTTTTATCAAAAGGCAAAGCTTGCTTTGGATTTTTAGTCATTATATATATCTATTCATTTAATAAGTGGTGATCGAAAGATTCTTACTTAGGGAATCTTTGGACTTAGTTTGAAGTTTTGTTGAATCGCCGTGGTTCGAGTATGATTGTAGAGTTTTAATCGATTCATAGGGTCTTAACAAGAGAATTCCTATCAATAATAAAGAAAACAAGAATAAAGAGGCATTACACACAAAAAAATTAAAGAAAGTAGGTAAATAGAAGATTCAAGAGGCCTATAATGATCAATATAAAGACGAATGCGCCAACTTGATATTTTGACATTATAACCACAAATAAGAGCTTTGGGATTTTTACTCGTTCATAGCCTCACTCAGAATGGGAGAGGTTTTATTACAAAGTTTCTATGCCATATCCTAAAGCAATATTTGGGTTTTTTGTTTGAGATGTACGAGATGAAATTCTTAGATACAGTTCTCAAGGGGGGGAGTACTTTTGGTTTACCTATCTCAATAAAGTCTATGATTAGTTCGAAGAACATCTGAATTCAGGAATTGCGGCGATATAACTAG
>JAMXBC010000712.1:0-14971 GCA_024138005.1 Lumnitzera racemosa
TTGACGCTCTGGAGTGACCTATCTGAAGGTCCGACTAAACCTTGGCACGTTCTGTGTGTCACCCGAAGCATTTTCAGAGGAGGTAGCGACTCATCTGTTTGGACCAAAGCAATTCCTTGAGGTCGTGGACGATGTCAGTAGAGGACCAATGGAGCATAAGCGAAGACGTATCTGTTGCGCCCGGAAGACCTGGAACACGTGCTTGTGGTCAGCCTTCATCATCTCAAGCGGCATGTACGACTTATCTGTTGCGCCGGTCAAGCCCTGGATACCTTGAGGTCGTTCTCGTGTCAGCTGCATCCTAGTCTTGCTCAAGGAGACTTATCAGTTGGCCCAGCAATGCCCTGGAGACCTTGAGGACGTTATGTGTGTCAGCAATGGTACCAGCATTGATGGAAGACTTATCTGTGGCACCGACGGCACGACCAAGCCTGAGGCTCGTGGAGAGTCTGTCACTTCGCACTTCATCTCGCGGGGATGACAAATCCTGCTCTCAGTCAGCATCTGGTCTGGTCTTGCTACTCAAGCGACGTACTGTTGGTCCAACCAAACCTTGGATACCTTGTGGTCCTGCACAGATGTTAGAAAGGTCCGTCTCGCTATCGCTTGAGCCTACCGTGGCACCTGGCAGTCCTGCACACCCTACCCTGTCAGCACATCATCAAGAAGATCATCCTAGTGCCTTTACAGTTGGTCCGATTAAACCTTGTGGTCCCTAGAACGATGTGAGCACTATGGTTGGCGAGATCGTTGACAGAGATGCTTACGGTGGGACCTGCAATTCCTTGAAGCCCTGTCATGTGTCATCCATGGCTCTCCATCACACACAGCAGTTGCAGCACTCACAGATGGTCCTGGATACCTTGAGGACCCTTATACGAGGATCAGCACCACATTAAACAGCATCCACATGAGATCGCTTACTGTTGCACCGGGAAAGACCTTAACACCCTAACAGCTGTCAGTCGTTGCAAACCATGGTCGTTTGCGATGCGTACGGTAGGTCCAATAGCTCCATCGACACCCTGTGGGGGAGATCAGATACTGGTCTTGGCACATCGATGCCAGACAACTCACGGTCGGTCCTTGAAGACCTTGAGGACCCTACAGACGTCAGCTGCTGAGTTTTTATGGCTTCTCTCCATGCTCACAGTAGGTCCAATGGGCCCCTTGCAACCCTGCGTCGATCAGCTCGTGCTCTGACATTGGGCAAGTGCCTCACGGTCGGTCCAATTGGTCCTTGCACACCCTTCGTCATTAGCCTGCTGCTTGTCCATGCTGGGCTACTCACAGTGGCACCTGGAAGGCCTGGACTTCCCTGAATCCCGGGCACACCCTGCAATCCAGTAGGTCCTTGCACACCAGGAATTCCTGACTGCCTTGAATACCAGGCAGACCCTAATCTAATCAGGCGAAGTCTTGGCGTCGGCAGCGGAGTGCTTACGGTTAGGTCCAATGGGTCCCTGATCAGTATTAGCTAATGCCCATCTCATGCTTGATCTCTGCACTCACAGTAGCTCCTACAGCACCTGGCAGGCCCTATAGTTGTTCAGCACGGGCTTGCTGAGCACCATACAGCATCACTCACGCTTGCTCCAGCCACACCCTGGATCAATGTCAGTCATCTTCATACCAGCGCCCTTCACTACTCACAGTTTGCGCCCTGGAGACCTTGGACACCCTTCAATCGTCCGTACGAGACCAGCAGGCTGTTGTAACGCTACCGTTGTTTCCCTTGTAGACCCTGCAGTTGTCAGCCTCATACATTCATACGCACGTCGAACGACTTACAGTTGGTCCAATGGGTCCTTGCAATCCCTAAAGCGTTCAGAAACAGGCAATGAGGAGCCTCAAGGACCACTCACGGTAGGTCCAATCAATCTTGTGCACCCTTGTCAATGTCAGCAGCTGTCGTCAGCTTCATATCAGCTTCTTCTCACAGTTGGGCCAGCAACACCCTAGATACTGTCAGCACATGTCGACGAAAGCTCGGTTTTTGGATCACCTGTAGACCTTGGATAACCCTGCGGGCCTTGGATACCTTGCACACCCTGCAGTCCAGTGGGACGTGGACATCGTCAGCTGTCGCTACACATAAAGGCGAGAGACCTATCAATTGGGCCAACAGCACCCTGCACCTGGTCAGTTCCTATCATTATGCAAGCCATCGAACTACAGTAGCACCCGGCAAACCTTGAGGTCGTAGAGTGAACGTCACAGGTCTCATATCATTATGGGAGAGTCATATCTGTAGCACGTTCAAGGATCAGCAGTGACAACATCCTCATGCTCGATCGAAATTATCTGGAGGCCATTGAGACCTGGCAGTCCGCTTTGCACCAGTTGGACGTTGTCAATGTCAGCTTCCTGCAGACGACAGTGTATGGTGGACATATC
The DNA here is from genome assembly GCA_024138005.1 of Lumnitzera racemosa. NCBI lineage: Eukaryota > Viridiplantae > Streptophyta > Magnoliopsida > Myrtales > Combretaceae > Lumnitzera > Lumnitzera racemosa. Next base: position 2,398 of record JAMXBC010000712.1, read on the forward strand.
TGCGATACCCTGAAGACGTATGATGGATCAGCGTTGAGCCTTGACGAGCTCTCGAATGACTTATCTTGGGGACCTGTAACACCAGGGAGACGTTAGTGACAGTCAGCACTGCTGTCGACCATGATCAAGATATACATATCTTGAGGACCTGTGACACCTGGGATACGTAGGCGATTGTCACAATGCAGCAAGCCTCTGGTACAGCGACTTATCTTGGACACCGGTAGACCGACAGGGCGTATACAGTGTTAGCTTGGCATATGAAAGTCTGCATGAGACTTATCCTGAGGTCCAGTGACACTGGGATACTGGTGAAGGTCAGCGAGATCCTCTCAGTGGATAGTGATTGCTTATCTTGAACACCAATTGGTCCGCCAAGCGTAGAAGAATGTCAGCTTCATATGACCAATGATTATCGCTGGACTTATCCTGGGGCCAGTGACACCGGCAGACTAAATTCATCAGCGAACCATCAATCTTGCCTCACCACTTATCTTGTGGGCCATGACACCTGGGATACTAGATTGCTGTCAGCATCGCGTAGCTGTTGACGATGACGAGACTATCTTGGGACTGTACACCTGCCAGCGTTATGAAGGAGTCGTAAGACACTTTCTCAGTCAAACATTATCTTGTGGTCCTTAGACCTTCCAAGCGTTGGAAACGTCGTAACCGATGTGAAAGCTTGGCAATCAGTAATCATCTTGTTTACTGTGGCCCCAACGGCTCGTAGTGGGTCAGTATAGCTCAGACATGAAGATGTATTATCTGTGCAATGCACCAGGGAATACGTTCAAGTAAGTCACATTCCGCAATGCTCTGAGGCTGAAGCACTCTCTTGGGCTCCTGTAGGACCTGGAAGACGTTCGAGGATTTCAGCCGCCGTCTCATGATCCTGATGGCGAAGACTTATTTGGGTCCTGTGACCACCAGGGATACTTCATTTGTTAAAAAGAGCGAGCAGACTTCGTACCGACTCTTTGAACACCATAGGTCCTACGTTCTTTGGCGTCAGCATCTTCAACACTGCCAACTTATTTTCGGGGGTCCAGTGACACCAGGAATACGTTCGCGTTTTTAGCAGGAAAGGGGTGGCAGCATTGCCAGAAGACTATTTGGGGCCAGTAACGCCTGGGTACGTTGGTGTGTCACCAGATGGAGGAAGAGCAAAGCGGAAACTTATCTTGGGTCCGGAACACCTTGGAGGCTTTTCATAGTGTCGCCGCGATCTGCTGAAGCGGTCTGGAGTATCTTGTGCCCAGGGGCCAGCAATGCGTGCAAACAGTCAGCGAAGCCTTTGGTAGTCTGATGACTTTCCTTTGGACCTGGGATCCAGGAAGAGAGTGAGGTCGCGAAGTATTATGAGAGCACAAATCACTCTCTTGTGGGACCTGTGGCTCCAGGAAAGCGTATTCTTAGCGATATATCTTTGCCCTTGGCGCCAAGACTTATCTGCAACCCCTGTCATATGTCAGAACGAACGTCAGTGAGACAGCACATTATACTGTGGACCTGTGACTCGTGTTAGACGTCGTACTCTGTCACAATGCATGTGGAAGACATATTGGAATGCCCTGAAGACCGTGGCCGGCAAGGCAGGGAGATTCAATTGTCAAACCACAGCATTATCTTGGTACCGGGGGTCGTGCACCTTCATTAGTCTCAACGTCATGTCTCTGTTGTGTGGGACCATCTCGGTCCCTGAAACCGCTGGAAGTGGTGGTTGTTACGAGACAAGGTCTCCGTCAATTTCTTGGGCACCGATTGGCCTTGCCACACCAGCGACACCGGGGGCCTGGATAGCCCTGGACTGCGCATGTCAGAGCAGGGTGTGAAGCAGTAACAAGCATACCCTTACACCTTGGCCGAACATCGTTCATAAGGACGAATTTCACACAAATGACTCACCGAGGGCCCTGAACACCAGGACGTTTGACAGTCCTGTTGTCTCCAAAAGAGCAGAAACATTCTTGAGTCCTAAGGGCGTAATATGTCAGTAAAGCACTTCAGCATGAGGGCGAACCTATCTTGTGGTCCAATGCCCAGCGATACCGCTAGCCCTGGAGCTCCTGTGGCCAGGCAATCCTGAGCACCAGGAACCTTGTGGCCCTTAGGTCCACAGGGCCTTGGTCCAAACCATGGTAGGGGTTTATGTGAGAGACGTAGATCGTGTTAGATGCATCGCAATGAGAAAGGACCCACTTATCAGAAGCAGGGAGACAGAAGGCGTGCTGACTGACAGGCGGTCTGTAAATGAAGTGGAGTGCATGAGAAGCGCCAAAAGGTTGACCGTTTTCCTGAAAGACTGCATGACTGCTTCAACAGTGGAACAGAACTGAGCTTGACCGTTGAAGAAAAGGTTGTTGCTCCAGGTGAGGGAAGTCGAGTGGCAAAAGAAAGGTAGTTGTGACGGTCCGGGAAGATCTTGGGGACGAACTTTGCGTTTGGGGACCCAGGAGATGTGAAAGATTTGTGTCCGCCTTGGTATGCTAACGCTGACCGTTGCCAAGGTAGGTGGAGCGTTAGAGCATCGCCGGTACTGCGCCGTTTGTGCCAACTTATGGAATCCAGCCTGTCGTTTCGTCTTCGCCAAAGATGGTGTGAGAGTGAGGTAGAATGTTTTGCCGAGCTGAGATGTCTGCGGTGCAGCACCTTTGGCGTGGCCTCCAACCTGTGGTCCCGTTTGGCCTGTTGGTGGTGGTGTATCGATCAGGTGGGCGTTGGTGACAGCGACTGGGTGGCCGGTGACTGCCTCGAAGTTCCGTTGGCGGTGATATCTGCTTTTTATTGAGACAACTTGTTTGTATAATGTGGGGGAGGTGATGTGTAAAGTCAGGATCTTGTGCTTGTGCAGTCGGTTAAGGTGGCCTCACAGCGGTGCTAGCGGTACTGAACTGTGCCTTCATCCTGACAGGTCTTGAACTGATGGGGTGAGCAAAGAACAGCAATTTGATTCATGATATTCAACAAGCCTGTCAGTGTTTTTGTAGGGCCCTGTCGCAGTGGTTTGAACAAATGAAGAGTTACCGTGAAAGCTCTCTCGATGAGAATGCTCTTTGGGTCGAGCCAGGAAAATATTATATGCCGCTATTAATCCTCAGTGTGGACGGAGGGAGTGTTGGAGGTGACAATCCGCGATAGCCGCGAAAGTGTCGACTGTAGAAGGTAGCAAAGGATAGCGAAATGATTCCCAAACCAAACTAGGGGAGGGGAGCCAAACTTCGGCGCCAAAAGAACGTCAATCATGGCGTTCGTTGGACTGCCGTCTGTTGCTTTTACAGGTCCTTGCAGCTTGCAGCCTGTCAGCACCACCTCGTCACCTACATTCCTTGGTGTTGATAGATTAGTCAGTTTGGCTGAGGATTTGTTATACACGTCTTCACCCTGCTCTGTAAAAAATCGATTCGATTTGACGCGTTCTTGTCTCGCAGCTTTCCCCCGTCTCGTCGCCTGCGTTGGAGACCAAACACTGGTCGACAGTCTTGTGGAACCATTAGTGCCGTTCACGCCATTCGTCTTGGGTGCCCAAAGGCAAGGAGTCGGTATCCATCCAATCTGTCTCAAGGCCGATGCTGGTCCATGTGATAGCTGTGATATAGTCGATCGCCCCCGAATGTTCCCACAGCCATGAAGGGAATTGGACATTCTTTCCGGTGGCTGGAATGCCAGGGAACCTTCCGTGGTCAGCACGCTCCATTCCTTTTGTAGTACTCACAGCCAGTCCACCACACGATCATGGTGAACTTGAAGGAATTCATCCACCACTCTGTCGATGCCCACAGTTCTGCTGATGAGCTCAAGCTCTGTGTCGTCTGGGTTGTTGAATACGAAGTGGTCTCGATAGAAGACTGTCAGGTTCTCCCTACCGATACCGCAGTGAGCTGCCTGAGGGTCAGCCAGATCGACAGATTGTGTCTCAGGTACTTACTGTGGAATGTGTTGACATAGGGTTCCTGCACCATCGTGCACATTGTAGCTTCAACATCCCTGACTTCGAACTCATAGTAGGTATGCTCCTCCCAATATGCTCTAGATCAAAGTAGGGCCATTATGAGCTTCTTCAGGTGCGTGAGGTTGCGTGTGTACGATACTCCTTCTTGTGCATAGTTGAACTGCTTCGTCAGGGGTTTTGGGCGAATTGGACGACTGCTCAGGGTAATCGTACTCCAGTCTACTGCGGTTCTCTGCAACTTCCTTGGCGCCTTGCCTGCAGCGTGTACAGCAGTGGTATCGTGGCGCCACAAGCTGGTCGAGCGCCACAGCATCGGTTATAGACCACTGCAGCCACCACTTCGGTATGCTTGGAGAGCTGTGGCCACGACTGCTGTCCAGAGTTATCGTCATTAGGCTGAAGCGGTCAGCATGGAGCGTTATGAGGCTCAACATACCACCAACAATCCCAAAACCACATCACTGGGTTGACACTTTTCGTGTGCTCTTCAAAGCGGCAAAGCATCAGCTATGTGTTCTCATCAACTGCTGTGATTCTGCACCACTGTGTAGCCTTCCTCGCCCCATTTTTGCATTGGTGAAGGTACACCATTCTCAATGTTAAAGTCGCTGAAGCTTTGTCCACCAAAACGATCAAGCCAGGACCATACCTCGGCGTGTGATTGGTGTCACCAATGTTTGTTGATTGTTGACCTTCTGGGCCCACTGGAGCAGGTGGTAGTTGTGGTCTCTCTGGATTGTGAATGTGTTTAATCGATCCCTCTAGTCCGGCGAGACGTTCAGTTCATGTACTCAGGGTTTCGTGACGTCGCGATAGGGTTGACCCCAAACTGGAAGGCGCCACCCAGGGTGGACAAGATCCCGTGTGAACATATCGCATGGACAGGCTCCGCATCTCGTATCTGGTCCCAGGATCGACTGTAGACACGGCAGACTCAGACACGGCATATGTGGCGTCTGCTATAGAAAGGCGGATGTTAGCAAGGTGTTTTGAAGCGGCACGAGGCGAGATTCTGAGCGTGTGAAACGTTTGGCAAGGAGCGACGCGTGTTCTTTGCTGTCACAAAGTCGTCGCACCACGACTTTTGTCACGCACAGACAATCTGAAGCTGCGAACATTCCTTTGATAAAATGTGATTACACAAACCTACGCCTGCAACTGCTTGAGCTTGAAGAGCTCGATAGCATTACTCTACCGATGCGCTCCTTAATATCGTCATCCAGCTCGACCGTCTTCCACCAATCGCATGCATCCTCGAATGACTCAAATGGGTAGTCGATGCTGAAGAGCAACTCGCCTCTCAGTGATCTCTTCGATGCAGTACTTCAATGTTGGCGTAGAAAAGTGACCATTGTGGTGATCCAGACATTCTCATTGAAGTACTCTCGGATCGTCTTGCGACACTGCGTCCAAGAGGCTTTTTGATGTCCTCGACCAGTGGTTGATGCGCCACAGGTCGAATGGCAGATGCTCCCCTAGATGCCCGATGACAACCTGAAGTTTTGGGATGCCTGTCGAAGACGCCCGTTGGTCACCATTCCCAGCAGGTGCAAGCTCACACTTGTGCAAAGCTAAGAGGAGGACCGATCAGCCACTTCCTTGGAGCCCAGAGCTTCTCCAGGAAAACACCAGTTGGATTGCGAGGATGGAGGTAGAAAGTACGTCAAGCTCTGTGACAGTCTTCCAGAACGGATCCCTTCTCGCCGCGTGAAGATCATGGAGGTGCCAGACTCATCATTGCGCTGGGTGTCGTTGACCAAGCGCCAAGAAAGCCATACTTGGTCAAAATTCCTCAGCTCGTCAGCGCTACCTGGGGAATCGTGCATCGACAATGTTCTGGGACGGTCAGCATGTATACTCACATCCATCTAGACTCACGCAAATGCACCCAATCTGGTAGGGTGGTCCTTGATCTGCTCAGCGAGGTAGTCGTTGATCTCAACAGCTTCTTGTTTGCCGCCTCTGCAACATGGATGTCTTGCACACCGGCGCTGTGTACGACAAGATTTGTGAACTCACACCATGGCGATCCATCTTCTCCAGACGAATGCGCTGGATGTCAGCAATCTCCCTGACATGCTTTGTCACGGTCAACAGCAAACAGCCCAGCCCCCATTTCTGGTGCTCTGGTCTGAAGGCAGTATGAACGCCTCTTCCCAATGCGATAGTTCCTCTCATCCTGGCAGCTTCTCTTTCTCAATGGCTATCATCTGCGATAAGACAACAGTATGATGTACCTGCCAGGCCATACCACATGGTCACTATCCGCATCGGCTACTGCACCCAGCTTCCCCTCAAGCAACAACAATCAGCCGCACAACACTGATAGGGAACGACACATGCGATCCGCGCATTACACGGCGCTAGATCATGTCTCAATCCATTGAAATGCGAGCCGCCTGCCAGATGGTACTGCAGGCCATCACAATCAACAATGGGTTCAGCACCGATAGAAGGTCAACAGTGGAAGAAAGCTCAACATCGCCATCATTGGTGGAGGCATTGGAGGTCTTGCTACTGCCATTGCCCTGCGACGGGCTGGTCACACAACGACCATCTTTGAGAGAGCTGACTTTGCTGGAGAGGTTGGAGCATCTGTCTCTTGCGCAGCCATGGCACAAGATGGCTGCACGAGTGGGGTGTAGATGTGCAGAAGGGCGATCCAGTCGTTCTGGAAGAAGCTCATCAACAGAGACTGGGAGACTGGTGAGTCCTGTCAGCGAATACTCCCTTGACGACTACGAAGAGAAATGGGGCTATGTCTACAACATGTTTCATCGACAATACATGCATGCTATGCTCATGGAGACTGCTGTCGGCGCAGAAGGCAAGGGCGAGCCAGCCAGCTCATCGTCAACCACAGTGCAAGGACATCGACACAGCCAAGGGTACCGTCAGCTTCGAGAATGGTGGGAACAGACCTTTGATGTCATCATGCGGCGCAGATGGCATTGGGTCTGCCTGTCGCAAAAGGATTGGCATCATCCCAGAGAAGAGACCTCACGAATCTAGCTGTCTGCATGCCAACGTCAGCGCAGATAGATTCAAGGAGCTCGGTCTTGTCAACTTTGCTGAGAATGAGGCTCTGGAGTACTGGGGAGGACACAAACACATGGAACAAGATCGTGCTGTCGCCTGCAATGGCGGTGACCTGCTCTCATACTACTGCTTTTCCCTCGTGAGAAGGGTGATACTCTGGCCACACTGGGATGAGGTTTGCACCTTTTGAAGAGCTGCTGACCCTTACCCAGCCCTTGACAGAGCGTCTTCAGGCATCTTGAGATTGGTAAGGAGATCAGGCTTGGGCGACTGTGGGTGCATCAAGAGTTTCCATACTGGGTCAAGGGTAGAGTGTGCCTTCTTGGCGATGCAGCACATCCTATGATCCACATCAGTCGCAAGGCGCATGCATGGCGATCGAAGATGCTGCAGCACTTGGCATTGTCTTTGCACCAAAGTACTTCAACGGCGATGTCAGGACGCTTTGGGCGCTGTATGAGAAGATTCGCAAGCCAAGAGCCAGAAGGTGCAGGATGCTGCTGCGAGAGCAAGCTTCAACATCCATGAGCGTATCGGTAAGTTGTGACTGATGCTGCAGGTGCTTTGCTGACCGTCACCAGGCTTCTCGAGCAATACAAACAATGCTTTGTATTCTGTGAAGGATGAGTCTGAGAAGCTGACCATTGAGGAATGAACAGCTATGATATGTACAAGGATGTTGAGGGCAAGCTGGGCTGGATTCGTGATACCAATGGCCTGCCAGTGGCTGTATACCTTTGTACTCATCTGCATTCAATCATTAACTGCTGTACAATGTCGTGATGTCGTGAATCAAGGTGGTATCATACAAACGAAAAACTGATCTCGATCAAGCAGTAGTTTCATCCCAGAACTGTGCTGCAACGCTTTCCATGCCTCGGTTGAGAAGCCCAATGGTGTGAACATGGCCTGACCTGAGTAGGCGTCTTCCGTTGCCAAGCTGTCTGACAGCAACGTACTCTCAGATTGTGTTATGCCGAATGGTGTGCTGGCTGCTGCTGGCTGTCCAAGGGAGAAGATCTTCGATACCAGCGGCGTCTGGCTCTCGTTGGTGGCTGGCGACTGTCGTTGATGGTGCTCATTTGCAGCATTTTGTAATGCTTGAGGATGTCGTGGTACTGCTTTGCTGAGGACTGAGGATGGAGAGAGCTGTAGCACCCGGCAGGCGTCTCTTAGCCCTTGCTCAAGGGTTGTTAGGTCTCTGGGTCGACGAAGAAGGCATAGCCAACGATCATGCCAGCTGCGAAGATCCTGTGTATCGTTAGCATCGTCAAGCATTCAGATGTCAGCTCACCATGCTTTCAGCAAGCAAAATGTTATCGAGCGCATTACCTGCCTCATGCACCTCTTTGCAGGTCTGCACAAGCAGCAGCGCTGAGTCAACACATGCCTGTGCCAGCTGTGTCATCTAGTCTCTACCTTCTGCCGAGCTGGCTGAGGGCCTCTCTGCAGATGTCGATGTAAGACTGCTATGAGTGACTTGCGTGTTGTGATGACCACAGCATAGTAGTATGCGCATGACACATGTGTGTTGCCGATGATATGCTCCTTGTGCTCAATGTCTTCAAGCCTTGCGGTGGATCAGACTGATGACATGTGAGAGATCTGTTGACCATGATGATAATCTGTTGAGAAAGGTTCTGACCTGATCGACGTTGAGTTGCCGTCTCGATAGAGCTCCTGCACTATACCGTCCACTATAGTCCAAACGTCAAAGCTGGCATCAAGAGCGACCTGTCTGTGTGACAGAGGAGGCACATGATCGCCATGCCCTACCTCGTTGGCTGACGTAGCCGGCGATCTGCCTAGTATTGCTGCCACAAGAAGGTCCAGTATCCTCACACTCTTCCAGATCTGTATCCTCTCTGACTGAAGGTGCAAGCCCAGGGGATCTGAGGCTCGTGCAGCAATACCAAGATACATGAATGCAGTATTTGCGGCGGCAAGCGCCCCTAACATGTAGAAGGCCATGATAGTGAAGGCTCGTTACCAGGTCGACGTCAAGCTGATCCTCTCGCAGTGCTTCAAAAGCAATGTCTCTAGCCTTGGCGATGTGGTGTGCTCGCACTGTCGATCTTGTATGCCCATGCTTCTGCACTGAGCTCCCATGCCAAGACGGCATGTACCATCGCTGCTTGTGTACTTGGTGATCGTCAATGTTGTGTAGGAGGGTGTACATATCGTCTCTTTTTTGGAAGCACATCCAACACTCCACTCGTAGCTGCGTAGTAGACATCGATGAGGTCGTTGTGTTCTTGTCCAGTGTATGAGCAGGCCAGCTCATCACGTGTGATCGCCACTCTGTTCTCAAGCATGACTGAAGAGTTAGAGGCGTCTGGGAACGATGATCTGCCTGTGTATTTGGTGAGGGTGTCTCGAAGAAGGATGAGGAACGATAGGGATGCTGAGCTGCCGACGTATACCTGAACACCTCGTGAGGTCCATAGCATGTTTGGAGCTGTTCGTGGTCCATCGATGAGGATGCCTGTCTGTCGAAGGGGCGATGCTGCGGTGTTGCTGTTCAGCTTCCTGCTCAGCTTGTGACTGTCTTGCAAGTGTTGACTTCGTGGTCGTGGATGTCCTGCTACTCTTGGTAGAGTTGTTTAAACACGCATGAGGCGATGTCTCGCCTCTTGATGCAATTCGAGCATGGTTGCTTGCAATCACATCGTCGTTTTGAGATCTTGCAAGGAGCACATGCTTGCACAGCTCGTTGTCGTATCGATTCGTGAACCTTTGGCCTTGGCATGGCCAGCGCCTGCATTGTTATGGCCAGCCGTCCTTAGACGTCTTGTGGCTGGAGACAGCTGCTGTCTTGCGTGGGTATCACTTCACAAGCGGTGTTGTTGAGATCCGCTTCGATTTGAGTGTGGGCAAGGTAGGCCGTTGTTGTCGTACAGCATGCCAATCTTGCGATACGCAGCCTGGAACCCTCATGCCATGAGAGACATGCGATTGAATGCTTCGATCCAAGTTGTTGTGAACAGTTTTTGCAAAGCAAAATGCAGTGGTGTCGTGTAGCGAGTAACTCCAATGATGGAAGGAACGACTGAAATTCAGCGGCCGCCCATCATTTATTAACTACCCTGTACCTTCCTAACCCTTACCCCGTCGCGACTTCCTTATCAGCGACCTTCTAAACCATGTCACCAGCCTCGTTTACGTCGTCATCGTTGAGTTCGACACCCTCAGACACGCACCACACTTGCTCGCACGCACGATTACACATCTCAGCTCGATATTCGTCGTTCGTACAATTCCTCTACTCATAATCACCACCTCTGCCAGTATGAATACCACCAGTGATCAGAATATCTGCACCAGTCGTATACCTGATGCGTCACTCAAGAGATATTACAACAGCAGGAGACACCTCATCGGCTTGTCCAATTCACGCATAGGTGGGAGTGTCCATCAGATCTCCTACTGCTTTGGAGCAGCATCTCGAACGACCTGCGTTTGGTTTGTCTTGATGGGAAGGCTGGCGAGATGGAGTTGACACGGATACCATATGGAGCCATCTCAGCAGACAGAGCCTTGGACAACATCTTGACACCTCCCTTGCTCATGTTGAAAACCTGTCATACGGAAGACGGGCAGGTTCACATGGGCGATGTGATGCTGGCGATCATCACAACGCTGCCTGCGTCTTGCTTCTGGAGCTGCTTCACAGCTAATTGTTACACAGGAATGTGCCCATGCACTATTTGGTCAGCATGCGATGGCTCATGGCTGTAACTGTACTCACATTGACCTGCCATATCTTCTCAACCTCTTGCCAAGTCTGTTTGGGAAAGGCTTGTCGATGGCAATACCAGCACATTGTGACAATACCATCGAGCGAGCCCAGCGCAGCGACTGCCTCTGCGAAGGCCTTTTGAACACTAGACTCATCACTCACATCGCACTGGAAGTAGTGCAACCTGATACCAAACTTGCCAGGCAGATCGAATAGAGGCTCTTTCGGTTGCTTCTCAAGGTCCAGGACAGCAACATTGCCCCCCATCTCAGCAATGTCATGGCTGACGGCATAGCCAATGCCCATGGCACCGCCAGTGACGATGTAGTTCCGTCCTTTCAGCTCCGAACTTGTCTCTGATACCCATCTTGCTGTTGTCGATCGGTCTTGCTCTGGAGAGCTCTCTGGAACTTCAATACAAAGCTGGATCCAATGTGCGGCGACACAAGCGAGCTACTGTGCGGATGAGAGCGAGGTCGCCATCCAGCTCCACCGCACTACCACCTCCACTTCACCCACCTGATCATCCACTATCGGGGCCACGTCAACTGACTTGCGCCGTATTCACAAGAGATAGCGGATGACAATTGGCACTGTCTAAGCACAGCAGATAATGCCCTCCTATCATCCGAAACGATACCTGATCAAGCATGCAGATAGAATGCGGATATGGTAGCCACTTGATTGGTCGTGTGCCACATTGATAAGGCTGGGACCGTGTACAAGCAGTAGGTACAGCTAGTGCCCGGCTATGGAAGAGTGTGGAGTTTCATATACCAAAGAAAAGGGTTCGCCTGTCAGCACACTGATCGCACAACGCAACAATGACTTCACAAGCAAGCAGTACGATGTCACTGTCATCGGCGCAGGTATGCAGACATCGCATTGCTGTGCAGCAGGCTGACTGGTAAGGCTGGCATGGACTGGTTGCTGCAAAGGTCTACCTTGAGCAGCATCCAAAGGAGGGAGATCCTTGTCCTTGAGGCAGAGAACTCCTGTGGTGGCACTATGGTCCAACGACAGGCTGTATCCAGGTCTGAAGTCTAACAACCTCCTCGGCACATATGGTATCCAGACTATCCCATGACCACAGAGGTCATGGTGTCAAGCCTGGAGAGCACATCCCAGGCGCAGTGCTACACCGGTATCTCAAGACTTGCCAAGAAGTTCGGTGTCTTCTCAAGGATCAGATTCAATCACAAGGTTGAGCATGTAGAGAAGGCTGCGTCAGGATGGATCATTCACACCTCACAAGGCCAGTTCTCTACTCGCAAGGTCATTGTGGCATCTGGTTCACATCCACGCCAACATGCCAAAGTAACAAGGCCGGAGACTTCGACGCACCCCTTCTTCCATGCCAAGGACTTTTGCCGCAATGGCGATCTCATCAATACTGTCAAGAGTGTTGTGATTCGTCGGTGGCGCAAGGTCAGCATATGACATTGCATATGCATTCGCTGACAAGGGCGTTGAGGATTTACACATTGTCGTACGGCCCAATGGCCTTGGTCCAGTCTGGATCTCATATCCATGGGTAATGGGAGGCTCTAAGAGGCTTGAGCAGTGTCTTACCACACGCTGGATGACATGGTTCTCACCTTGTATCTTTGGTGAGTGAGGCAGCTGCCACAGGGCTTCGGCTAACCTTTAGCAGGCGCATTGATGGCTATTCATGGATACGAAGCTTCCTTCATGGCACTGCTGTTGGCAGATTCATCGTCTCACAGTTTGGGGAGGCCTTGAAGGTGAGGTGATTGAGAGAACGGCTACAAGACAAACCCAGAGTGCAGAAGCTCAGCCTTGGCACAGGCATTCTGGATCGGATCTGGTTCCCAGCATTCACA
>JAMXBC010000713.1:0-14952 GCA_024138005.1 Lumnitzera racemosa
TATAAATAGATTACTACTCTTAACCGAGAATAATTATCCTTATTGGAAATGTAGGATAAGTATATTCTTAAAAGCACAAAATAGATTGTTGTAGCAAATAATGGATAAAGGACCATTCAAGATAGAAGGTAAGGAAGAAAATAATTATACCAATAATGATTAGAAGTTATTAGACTTAAATGAAATAGCTATGAATATCTTACATTACATCATTAATGAAAATGACTTTAACAGAGTTTGTACACGTTAGAGTGCTAAGGGAATTTAGGAAGAGTTAAAAAGTACATATGGAGGAACTAACTGAGTAAGGAGTATAAAGATAAGCTTATTATATGGACAATTTGAAAACTTTAGAATGGATCCAAATGAAACTATTGATGAGATGCATAATATATTCATCAATATTATCAATCCTTAAATGTTCTTGATAAGTCCTTTACTAATCTTGAAATCAATTCCAAAATCCTTAGGTCTTTACTGAAGGATTGAGAAGCCAAGAGAACCGCAATTGAAGAAGCACACAATCTTAACAAAATGACAAAAGAGCAACTTCTTAGAACTCTTAAGACTTATGAAATGGTTAAGAGACAAGAAGAGGAATCCAAGAAGAAAACAAATGCTTTGACAAAAACCAAAGAGAGTTCTAGTAGTGATGAAAGCGAGGATGATAATAATGATAATGATGATGATGTGGCTATGATCACAAGAAATTTCAAGAAATTTATGAAGTTCAAAATGACAAGGATGAAAACATATCTCAGTCTAAAAGGGATAAGAAGGAAGTAATCAAGTGTTACAATTGTAAAAAATTAGGTCATATTCGACAATATTGCCCCAACTTAAGAAAATTGAGAAAGGAACAAAGAAAAAAGCTATAATGGCAACTTGGAGTAATGGCGATTCAAGTGACTCAGATGGGGAAATTTACTTCATGGCTATGAATAATGAGGTATGTTTTACTTCTAGTAACTCTTCATTTGATGAGCTAAAAAATATATACAATGAGTTGCTTAAAGAATTTATTAAGGTTCAAAAGAAGAACAAGATGATGAAACAAATGATGATTGAAATAGGAAGTGAATTTGATCTATTTAGAAATGAATATAATAAAGTGAATGATGCCAAAAAAGTTTAGAGGGAGATAACAAGTACTTAAGATTAGAAGTTGATATATTAAATAGAAATAATGAAGAATTGAATCTTAGGAATAAGGAGTTGGTTAAGGAAAAGAAAAGTGTAATTCCCTTGAAACAAATGTTAAAAGCATAAAATGAGGATAATATGGTTGATAGGCTCGGAGAGCTTCAAATTGAAAATGCGATTTTGAAGTCTAGCCTAGATAATTCAAAACAAACTATAACTAAGTTTGTGAATAAAGAAAGAATTTAGATAAGCTCCTTAGCTCTTAAAGGCAAGGATCGAACACAACTGGAATTGGTTATAGTAGGGAATATATTTACATGTTTTATAAAAGTTACTTTGTAAAAGCAATAATTAAGACTAGTAACTATTGCAATAGATGTGGCCATATTGCACATACGCATGCAATATGTCGCAACACCAATTTGTATCATAAAGGTAAGATGGTTTGGGTTCCAAAAGGACAAGGATATATCCTTCCTATTAACTACGAAAGACTTAAACTCAAATGGATACCAAAGAAGCAATCACAGGTTTTTGTAAGAACTTCAAGTAGGAGCAACTTAAGAAACTCCAATGGAGAAAGCTTAAAGAAAATTAGAAGTGCCTCTAACAGGGTATTTGATTTAAGAAACTCATTCAAGTAGTCTCTATAGAATAACTAACTTATTTTGTGTGTACTTGAAATTCTTTATGCTTATTAGGCTTTCATATGCACACTTTTTCCATATCTTGATTTTCATGTCAATCATGTATTCATGATTGTTTAATTGTACCAATATTTCATGCTTGAATGGTTGATTTGATGTATTTATGAAATTATATAACTCTTCAACCACATTTGAGCTTTCATAAGCACTTGGGAACTACCTAACACTTTTTCAATTAATTGCTTTTCAAGCCATGCTTATACTCTCACCATATTATAATACACATTTAAATCTTGCTTAGAGTGAATAATTGCAAATATCATACATTTTGTGTACATTTAAAGTCACTTATATATGTTTAGGATCATATGGACACAATTTTGCCATGCCTTGATTTCTATGTTCAAATCCGGTTCCTGTATGTTTAATTTTGTCTATAGATTGTGGTTGAATGATTAATTTGGCTTATTTTTGTTTTTGTACAAATTTGACTCCCTTAGACCCAATTTAGGCTTTTATTGTTGTTTGGGAGGTCATGTGATCGTTTTGTCAATTTGCATTCTATATGTCTCAATCATGTTACCATTGTATCTATAGGCATTGTTGAAACTAGCTTAGAATACCAAATTATCATGAGCTTGATTTAGTATGTATGTAGTACAATTTGTATTCAATAGTTGATTTTGATGTTTCTAAGACCTTTGAATCCTTGTTGTGATATATTCCTTCCAACATGCTTCAATATGATATTGAAATTTACTTAAAGTATTGACTTGTGATAGCTAAGCCTCAAAAATTGGTCATTTATGCATTTACATGGCTTAATAATGAACTTTCTAGCAACTAATTACTTAATTTTGTTAAATCTAGCTAATCATATTGACATACAAACTCTTCACACTCAATTGGACATAAGGATCATACTCATATAGAATTCATGCATAAAACATAGCATTTAACATGTTTTGGGCACACTTGAAGTCATTCATGCTTATCTAAGTTCATAAATGTACAAATTTATCATGCATTGGTTTCCTTGCCCAAAATAGGGCCTCATATGTTTATTATCATCCCTAAATCATGTTTGAGTGATCAAACTAGCTTGATTTGAGTTCTGTGCATATTTGACCTCTCTAGACCCTTTTTAGGTTCTAAGCGTAATATGGAGCATTTCTTGCTTATATGGATGTTACTTAGCTTGATCATGTATATTTTATGTCTCTTAATGTCTTTTAACATGTTTGAAGCATGAACTCTTCTTAAATATTGAGAAAGGATCTTTACTCACTCTCTAGCCACTTGTATGATTAAGGAACTCAAGTAGTGATTTTACAATTTATAAAGTTTTAAAAGCTATAATTTGTGCATACTATGCTCGAACATATATTTAAAATTTGCTTAAAGTGTTGGTGTGCAAAAACTCAATGTCTATGCACATAATTTGCTTATATATGGGCACTTTCACTTTATCATGAATTACTTAGCTCTATAGATTTGATTAGGATAAATCTTAATTATCTAGTTAAAATTTAAGTTTTTCAAACTTTAACGGACTTAAATAAACTTACTTGAAATGTTAGAATACTCATCAAATCATTGAAAATAAACTTAAAATTGCCAACTTAGACAAATGAAGTAAATTTAACCAAGTTTCTGCAGAATTGCAGAATACCGGCATAACGGTACCCATAACTACCAACATGCCAATATACCCTACTAAATAAGAAGATACAATCAGTTTTGTTCCAAGAACCAACATGCCAGTAACCTTAACCACCGATATGCTGGTTTACTATTTTCTTTAACAAAGTTGCAACAATTTTGTTCCCATAGCCGCATGCCGACTCTACACACTACCAATATGACGGTATCTCTATTTCCAAGTGCAAATAGTGCCAATCATTTCTTGCTCTTCTTATCCTCTTCCCAAAATCCCTCTTTCTCTTCCCCCAAACCCTAAAATCCTTCTCTCTCTTCAATCCATCATCTTCAAACTCTCAAAATCATAATTTTCCCTCATAAATCATCTCAAACCCACAAATCTCTCATCAATTCCCTCACTTCTTCAAATGATACTTTTCTCTTCTCTTTCATGTGACTTTCTCTATCTACCAAATCCCTATCCACCATTACAACACTAACTTGATGAACTATAGCCACTTCTAGATGAACTATCACTACCCATCTTGTCTCATTCCTCCTCCAGCTCAAAGATGATGATCTATAAGCTACATGAATTGCCAACTTCCAATTGATTTTATATATGCTCTTCTTTTTGTTCATCTTATGTTATGAACTTAGCCATTGGCTACTACTATTGTTACTTTCTATTATCTTGCCTTGGCTATTATCTTGGTTTTTGCTACTTATGTTGCTTGTCTATATTGTTTATTACTTGTGGTTCATATATCTCATGGAGTTATTACACTCCTCATAGTTGGCTTATGTTTTTGATCATTTGGTGTGGTATGGGCTGATCTTGATGAATTCATTATGGCAATCTTATTTAGCATGTTTTTTTTTTTCTTTTTTTGGCTTCTCTAATTTCACTTTTGTAGGAGGCATATCTTAAGGCTTAAGCCAAGATTATGACAACATTTTGACTTGAATCTTCTTCCCTCTGCATTGTTGGGATCTACCTCTTTTTGATGAGGCCAAAGGGGAAGAAATATTTAAGCAATTAGAGTATGAAAATGTGTATTAGATCGAATTGAAAATAGTTACTTAAAAGATGATATTAATCCTATAACTTTGGCATATCTTGATTCTTTGAAAGATTGATATATTTTTTATATGAAGTTATTAAGAAGTAAGACCTGGTTCCTAAGCACATCAATACTCCCTTTTTGCAAGAATTCCATTAATCTTTTTAATTGCTAAATATATTGAAATCGAATGCTTAATTTATGAGGAATACTAGATTGAGGGGAAGCATTTAAAGTATAAGAGTTTTGTCTTCATCAAAAAGGGGGAAATTATTGAAAGTAAGGTTCATTATTTGATTTTGATGAGAACAAAACAAAACGTGTATAATTAAAATATTGATTTTGATGAAAACAAAACAAATAATTATATATTTAAACATGTTTTTTTTTTAAGAGAACAAAGCAAGTGGATAATTAAACTAAGTATTATTTGATTATTTAAGTTAATTGAATAAGATCGATTAATTTGTTTAATGATTAAATATATTAATTAACTCTACAAGATGTTTAATTTTTTAGTGATGATCAAATGATCTTGAAGTTAGATTGCAAAGTGTAATCGTTTGTTGTATGTTAAAAAGTGTTGTTGTTCATTGTGTGTTAAAAAGTGTTTTTAGGTGATATTTAGCCTACTAGGTTGATGACTCCAAGCACTACCAGCTTGATGGTGAAGTAGCCTAGATAAGGAGATAGAATTGCTTTTGATCAAGGAACCAACATACTGGTTCACTTACTAGTATTCATGTCGGTAGTGTAATCTATTACCAACTTGCTGGTAAGGGTAAGGTATTGGCATGCTGGTAAATTTGATTTAAATAGCTAATGGAGCATTTAGTGCACTATAACGAGAAGAATTAAATGGAATGATATAAATGCTCAATAACCTGACCAAGGATAAGGAAGAATTGATCTTTTGCTGCAATATTCCAACATTCCTTTGTGCTCTTATTATCTATTATCCTCATTGTCTCTTATACCCTAATTTGCTAATTTTTAGAGAGATTTAAAGTGTAGTTCTTGTGAGCTATTAGTTGCAAAGTATTGAGAATTAAAAGAAATACACCAATAATTCTTGAGATTGAATCTTTGTGTTGTGAGTAGAGTTGTGAATTATGTTGAGAGTTGTGAGTACGAAACTTATGTAATCAAGTTTGTGTTTGTATAACTCTTAGAGCTTGCATTGAGAAATCAATAAAATGGTATAAAGTCCTTGGTTGGAGGCATTGTGTATCTGTAGAGACTTGGGGAACAGTCTAAACTCCAAGTTATATTCGAGCTTGATCTTCTTTATCCCTATCTCTTTTAATTTCCGTACTTATTTTTGTTTTACCATTGTCTTAATTATTCTTGTTATCATATTTAATTGATAATTTGAAAAAGAATTGCAATTTGTCCTTAAATCTCAATTCACTTCCTTCTTGAGTTTAGCCTAGTGTTCTTTAATGATGTCACTACTATGGATGGGGAATATCAAGAGTTGTTGAGACTACTAAGAGATGCTACTTTATAGTAAGTCGAAAGAGGAAGATCTGAAGGGGCCTTAGCTTCAGTACATAAGGGTTCTGGCAATTAGAGTAGGGCTTGATGTATATGGACCTCAGTCTCGGCACTTAGCAAGTTGGCTTTGGTGAATGAGGTCTTATCAACGACACAGAGATTAGAACAGAGCAGGGTGTATCCGAGCTGAGTCCTCAAGGAATTTACTCATTGTTCTTCTATATATTGTGTCTCATTTTTAGTAGATTGACAAGAGAAAATCCTTTTGGTGAAAGATTGAAGGCTTCGAAGACGTATGCGAGTAAGAAGGCTATAGGTTAGTAGTCTATCAAGTCTCCCTGTTAACGAGGTAATTTGGGTAGGGACCTTTGAGCCCCAACTAAATCTACGAAGCCTTGTCTCTTTAAGCTCACTTCTATAGGCCTCGAGCTTGGGCCTTAATAGCCTAAGCTCATAAAATACTGTAACGATTATAAACTATAAGATAAGGATAAAATAGCCACATCTTAAATATTAGGGATACGTTGAGCACGACAGCTTTACTCTCCAACACTTGCAAGAGAAAATCTCTCCCACTAACTAATCTCCAACAACGGGCCTTACTTCGCTACAAATACTAACATCTACCCAACAATAAACCTCTCTACAAATTCTGCATTCTAAGCCTATACATCAAGTATTCTATTCCACTAAAAGCCTATTACTAACTTAGGCATTGGAGTGGCCACACCGGACAACCCTCCAACATCCCTTCACTGTACATTGTTTTGCAAGCCCATTACATGTAGACCTTAATCTAATACCGGTAAGAATTGAGAAACGACATTTGGCGCCATTTGTAGGAAACAAAATCCCTACACCCGAAATCCTAAATACACTAAACACACAATTTGCATCAAGCCTTTCTACGTCATGTCTCAGCGTGAAGAGCAAAGAAATCAACAGTTGGTGAATAATCAACCTAGGGGCAACTAGTCCCTCCCAAGAGTTATATTGGAAGAATGCTTGGAGTACATGGAGTACCTAACAAAGCAGCATGTTGAGCAGAACAGGGACCTTCGTGCTCACCTAGATGAAGCAGAGTGTCGTAGCATGCCAACCTACCACCCTGAAGCTTCAGATGCATATACTAAGCGGGATAACATCCAATAGCAGTAGCAGAATAGAAGGGATCAGCAACCCGATTTGCCGCTGCACTAACAGCTAGCAAGGTTTGTGACTACCTGTGATTAAGCTCTGGCTGGCAATGAGTAGAAAGCCGACTTACAGGGAGTCTAGGCTCATTTAGCTATACGAAGAGCTCACCCAAAGATAATACCTACCTGAACGAGCTCTGTACAATGGTAAAGCACTTCTCTAAGTAACAGGAGAGCAAGCCTACAGGCAACACCGGGCTGGTTGCCAGTAACAAGACCTCCTTCACCAGGGGTATCTAAGATGAAGTGTTGCCCCCAATGGAAAACTTCCGTCTTTGGACCAGTTTCATGGTACAAGCGACCTTGATGACCATCTCTTCTACTTTCGTACCCTCAGCAACCTTCACGGTCATGGAGATGCCATACTATGCAAAGCTTCCTAAGTACGCTAAGGAAAGTAGCATAGATGTGGTTTAACTACCTCCTCGACAATTTAATCAACTCTTTTGATGAGTTGGCTAGGAAGTTCAGCCTCCATTCAAGGCTAATAAGCCCTTGTCTAAGGACACATCGTCCTTGTACCTAGTAAGGCAAGGTGAGGGTGAGCCTCTACATGACTACATGGCTTGGTTCAATAATGTTGTAGTCGAGATCCCTTGGGTAGATGAAGGAGTCACTGTCTATGCCACACAGTTTGGCATCAAACCCTAGAGAGACTTCTAGAACAAAGCCTAGAAGTATATTGACTAGGAAGATAACATTCGTACTAGGTATGATGCTGACCAAGAAACGTCACACATAAAGTAAGATAAGGAGAAATTACTAAAGATCATCTTGGTAGAAGGATGCTGAGTAGGCCAAAGGGGGAAAGCTCTGGGAAGAAGAAATGCCGAATAGAGCATGACCCTCTCCCCCTCCTATTTAGACTAATATACGCCTCTGAATAGACCTATAGCCTAGGTAAATTTCGAAGTGAAGCACCGAAACTAGCTGTAGAGGCTACAGAAAATGCAGGGAAACCCTAGTCGTCGGAACTTTGACAAATACTATCAGTTCCGCAATGATCATGGCCATACAATTGAAGAGTGCTTCTAGTTGAAGAACGCTGTCAAATAAGCTATTCAACTTAGCTTCTTCAATGAATATGTGGCACATTGGAGGAACGACGACCATCCTAACGATGATACTGATAGGGTACTGTAGAGGCGATGGACCAAGAATGCCTAAGCGAAGTAGAATAATGATTGCTACAATGATCACACCCCCAATGGCATCATAAATGTAATTATGGGGGAATCGCACCCTAGGAGCCGATTGAGCACTAGCAACTGAGTTAACGCCCAATCAGAGGTGCTAGCAGTTAGGGAGAAGAGACAAAAGTTAGATACTTCTATCTCCTTCTCCGATACCAACCTTGAAGGGGTCAACACTCCCTACCAAGATGCCTTAGTGATTGGGGCGAAGATCTCAAAATTTAAGGTCTTGAAGATCATAGTGGACATTGGCAACTCCATTGATATACTCTTCCTCCACACATATGATAGGATGAGTAAGAGGCTACCAGCAAAGATGAAGCTGTACGCCTCAATCTGATCGGCTTCAACTACAACACAGTCCGAACCAAGGGCATCATTATGCTGGACATGAAACTTGGCGATGATGACCATGTGGTGTAACAAACCATAGAGTTCGTTGTGATTGATTGTCCTTCCCTTTATAATATGCTCTTAAGAAGACCAAGCCTAAACACATTTAGGATTATCACATCTTCCTTACATCTGAAGGCTAAATTCCTAACGCCTACGGGGGTAGGATATCCAGGTGTGATCAAAAGCTCTCACAAGAGATATATGTCAGGGTGGCCAAAGGCAATGGCATCTTCACCCTAAAGACAGGCTCATAAGAGAGACTAACTGAAAGGGGCGAGCTTGGAGAAAAAAATGAAGATGCCCAAATCGATGCCTCTCTCAACCAAACAACGAAAGTCAAGATTGAGACCTAGTCAAAGTAAAGGATGAAATCATTGCCTTCCTATAGGAAAATTCGGATAGGTTCGCTTGGTCAATGTCCGACATGTCCGAAATTTCCCTTAACCTGGCTACCCCTAACCTAGCAACCCATAATCTCAACATCGACGTCATTAGTATGGGCTGTCAACAAAAAAGAGGCATTTCACTCAGAACGGTAGGTCCCTCTCGAGGAAGAAGTGCAAAAGCTGGTCAAAGCTAGCTTTGTAAAGGAAGGCAAGTACTCAACATAGCTGGCAAACATGGTATTAGTGAAAAAAAGAACTGCAAAGTGGTGCATATGTATCGGTTACACCGACTTCAACAAAGCCTACCCTAAAGATTGTTTCCCCTTCCTAGAATGGAACAGCTTATTGATTTTACATCAGGGTACGATTTATGGACGCTTTCTTGAGATAAAACCAGATCAACATGGACCCAAAGGATGGAGTCTATACCTCCTTTGTCACCAACTACTACACATACTGCTACATTGTGATGCCATTTGGACTAAAAAACGCTGGGGGCCATATACCAACGGATGGTGATGAAATTGTTTAAGCCCTAGATCGAGTGCAATATGAAGGTATACATTGATGACATGATTTTCAAGAGCCAGAAGCTGGTAAATCATGTCAAGGATCTCTAAGAAGCCTTCAAACCAAATGCATACACATGATACAAAGCTCAACCTTAAAAGTGTGTCTTCAGTGTTGGATCTGGTAAGTTCCTTAGATTTCTGGTCTCCTAGAGAGGTATTAAGGCTAACCCTAAAAAGATTATAGCCATCCGGGCAATGAAGCTCTAACATCAATCTGAGATTTACAAAAGCTTACTAGCATGGTGGTTACCTTAAGCAGATTCATTTCGAAAAGTGTTGATTGATGCATCGAGTTCTTCAAAATCCTCAAAGTATAAAGCGTTTTGAATGGACTCCAGAGTGCATTGTTGCTTTTCAATAGCTCTAGGACTTCCTTGCCTATCCCCTAAATCCTTTCCAAGCCTGTCTTAAGGGAGGACCTATTCTTATACCTGGCCATAAGTGATCGAACACTCTCCTCTTTCCTAATCGAAATTTGAGGGAAGAGAAATAGGCTGTGTATTATGTTAGCCACATGCTTCATAGACCTAAGGTTAGGTACACCCGAGCAAAAAAGTTCGCGTTGGCCATCATCATCATGCTCGAAGATTAAGGCCTTACTCTAGGTGTACCAAGTGAGTACTGACGAATCAACCACTATACTCTATGCTGTAGAAGTTAGAGTATTAAGATGGATGATGAATACGTGATGGAGTTGAATGTAGAAATCTAGTACTAGCCATAAACAGCCCACAAGGAAAAGTGTGGCCAACTTCGTAGCAGAATATACAAAAGGGGGATGAAGCACTACTGTGGGTAACAAATAGTGTAGACACTTGTGGATGGCTCCTTACCTCGAAGGGAAAGGTTGGGCTTAGTTTTAACCCCCTTGATTAGGTCACCCTATTACGCCCCCAAGTTTAAAATTTTATTCTAGTAACAACAAAATTAAATATGAGGTACTCATTTTGATCTCAAACTATCTAAGGAGATCGGGCGGGTAGTTGGAAATTTTGGACTTTTTGCTAGTGTCAATAGGTTCGGGCAAATAAAGCTAGAGACGTACTATGGTAAGGTCCTTAAAAAAGGTAGCCCCCTGGAAAGTTTTTCCAGGACATCGTGAAGTCTAGTTTTGAAAATTCCGTGGAAATTGGCTATCCAAACTAGCCTCCACTGATATGGGAAAATAAGAGAAGGACAACAAGATCTTTATAGTGACCCACTGTTTAAAAAAGCATAGCTCTAATTCAACTAAAATTCTGGAATAAATTTCGGCGACCCTTTTAAAAACAAGCTAATAGATCCTATCCAAAGTATTGAGGAAGGTACGTTACCAGAGGATAAAAGGGAGCGAAGAAGCTTGACCATGCTACCAATTAATGTTGACGTAGCACCCTATATCATAGGGAGTTGCCTCCCTTACTCTAATGTCCCCAAAGAAGCGGAAGGGTACGCATATGGGGGATTTGCCATCGAAGTGTGCAGTAATTATTTTCCCACCCCAAGCCCTATTCTTTAAGTATACGCCGAATTTTAAAACCCATGTAAAGGCCATAGTTTAGAAGTGTATAGTTAAGCTGCCCTAATCAGTCTTGTGCCTATCTGCCCTTAACCTTCAAGCCCTGGCTATTCCAAAATGGGGCTGATACCCTCGGCGCCTTTTGAAAGCATCGGAGGACAAAAATTCATAATTGTCCCCGTGACATTCATGAAGAGGGTGGAGGGGGAAGCTATGGCAAAAATATGGGAAGAGCATTGAGTCTTTTTGTCAGAAAAAACATTCTCTTCTGGTTTGGATTTCCCCTGCATTGATTACGGACACAGCGACAGTTTGAAAACCCCTAAATTCAAGGGTTTTGTGCCAAAACATCCCCTGTACGTATGGGTTTTCCCCACCTTAATCAAATGGACAAGTGGGGGCAACCAATCGGGTAAATTTTAAAAAGCTTGAAGAAGCACATAAACCGTCTTACGATATTTTGGGCCAAAAATTACCTAAAATTTGGGGAGTATAGGCCCCTAAGACTTAAATGGGAAAAACCCCCTTTTTTTGTCTTTGGGTTTAGAAGCAACCCCCCCCTGTCAAACTTAAGTGCCCAAAATTTAGATCAAAATTTTCGCCCCCTAAATAATTCATTTAAGGCAAGCGTAAAATAATTGGGAAAATCATGACCTTGCTGCAACGGGTTATACATATCAACATAAGTCCCCAATGTATGTCAAATGGTTCGACAAAAGGAGTTCAAGTCAGTGACCTTATATCCCAAAAAATTAGGGTACAAATTCATGAGAAGGGTAAGGCAAGTGGCCCCCAATTAGGAGACCAGAAAAAGTAAGGGAGAGAAGGTAATGGAGCATTAAGGTTAGAAAAAGGATAGCGAGTGATCCCATGCTATGAACACCGATAATCTATCCTTTATTTTGTTTAAAATTTCATATGTACAGTTTGTTTTAATTTTGTCAAAAAAAGTTCTAAATTTGTTTGTATACTCCTCTTTTCCCCCTTGTTTCTATCATGAATGTCACAGGTAGGTGGGAAATGCCCCCAACCCTGCCCCCTTGGTTAAAACTCGGTAAGGGAAAAACACCCTTTGATAAGAAACCCCCCGGCTGGAAGTAGAACCCCCTAACCTGACCCCCTTAAGGTAACCTTGAAAGGGGAAACCCCCCTTGCTTTGGGAACTTTCAAAAGGAAAGACGGAATGCTATGATAACCCCTTAAGGTACCCTCAGCAAGGGGAAAACCTTTTACATAGGAAACCCCTATGAGGGGTAGGTAAAAGACCCCACCAATTGACCCCCATGGGGTAACCTTGGAAGGTTAAACCCCTCGTGAGAGGAACTCCCCAACAAAGTAGACAAAGGGTAAAAAAATTTTAAAAGAAAATAGAGAAAAAAAGGACTTCGAAAAGATTCATTTTTTTCTTATATAGATGTTTAGTTACAAAGCAAAGACTGCATTGCCCCAAATTTAAATTTAATTTAATAAAAAAACGGAACCCCCAAGCCCCAGATTAGCTAATCTGGGAGCCTTGAAAAAACAAAGCATCTATTTATTTGGGGCTAATCCAAGGCAATTTAAATGGTGGTTGAGTGGGGGTAACTGAGAGATGCAAGCCAAGAAGGCCCAAACCCCCCCAATTGTCTTCTTAGGGATAGCTTTAAAGGGAGCCCTTAGTGGGCTATTTAAAATAGGGCGATGTAGAGGTACCTTGCCCTGCCTCAATAGTAGAGGATACGCCCGCATTTTATTGATGCTGGCAGACTTTTTTCCCGCACTAGGGGTTCCCTTTTCTCAATGAAAGTTGAGGAGTTAGAAGTTGAGGAAGCTAGACCAAATCCGGTAAAGGGGAGGATTTCCCCCTTAGTAAAGTGAGTTTAGTCAATGAAAAGGTCCCCCCGCTTTTTAGCCCCTCCCTTTGTGGTCTATGTCGACAATGCCTTTTAGTGGTTTGCATCGCCCAAGTGATTCCTCCTTCCCAAAATCTACCCTGTAGCTCCCCCAACCTGTTGGTCTAGAGCGACCCTTTAAACTGGCTAGCTTAGTGATGTGCCCCTTAATACCCTGTATCAGACACCCTTTATTGCCGCTCAATTTTTGCCTGGTATGGAAGATTTAATCGGTTTTCCCTTTTAAGTTGAGCCTTTTGCTTCACCCCCCCCCCCCCCCCCGTCCGTTCTGGAAAGATAAGCCCCCATCTTTTATATTTCAAGCGAGTTCAGTTTTGTGACCCTTTTGGTACCCCCTCTACTTTGATCTTTACTCAGCAGCTTTAAATCTCCCCAAACCCCGTGACCTGACATTAGCAGGAGGCATTGTTAGCTTTAGGAATTTTGTCAAATACCCCCTTTTCTGAAGTCTTGCCCCTTAGTAAGCATTTTTGTCATGCAACTCTTTTCGTAACCTTTTACCCCCTTTTTGAGTGGCTGAGATTTGCTCAACTTAAAAAAGCCTTGTTGTGGGACTAAAGATAAAACGACATAAATTAGTACTGACGCATAATACAAATCACAAAAGTAAGGAAGATACCTATAATAGCATGCTCAAGTTGCCCACAAATTTATATAGGGGGTCCTACCCCCTTTGGGATTTTCCAGGATAGCCCAAAAAGCTAAGGGTGTAAGACCCATCGAAGCCCGTAACTGAGGGTCTGTGCCAAATATTAGATCTTTAACCGAACCTCCCCCTTTAGCCCCTTTGGGTTTCCCCAGGCCTTTTTTTTTTCTAACTCGAGGGCCCCCATCTTAAGTGCCTCGTCTTGGGAAACACATAGTGCTTCTAGAAATGAGTGCAGCCTTACACCCATCTTTCGAAAGTCATTAAGATGTCCAAAAAGCCATCCCCTACATCATCTACACTCTAATAGGGATGAGCTAGAGGCTACTCATTCCACTTCCCCACTGGCAAAAGGTCCCCTGGCCAAAGGCCTGTACTTCTTCGCCTTTAGACTTAGCTCCCCGGATACCTCGAGAGCTTTGCGCTTCTTGCTTATAACTACAGATTGGGTGGCTACCTCCCCAGTATCTCTCTCCGCTAACCTTAGAGGTGTAAGCACTTACACATTGGGCCCCTCCACTTCAATGCCTTCATTGCCCATAATGATTGGCTTAAATGATTGAATGAGGGCAAGAGCAAGTAAAACCACTCTCAAAGGCTCCATGTCCACAGGCTCATCGTAGATGCTGAGGGGAATCCCTTGTGGCATAGACTTTGGCTGCACCTTGCTGGTGTTGCCTGGCCTCAACTTTTGTCTTACTGCCTTCACCGTCAATTTGGCCCTCCTTATATTACACCTAGTGCCATTTCATCAGGTTGTCCACAGACGAATGAGACATCTTTTGGGCCAAACTCTTGCCTGCATGAAGACTAATCTAAAGGTTAGAGAAAGAAAACAAAGACAAATCAAAAGAAACTACCATTACCATTTGCAAAATACTGCCGTAACCAGTACAACCAAGGAAGTTCTCCCATCTTATAGGCATTAGACGAAGTACCCTGACACTAGCGCAACAAACAGGTGCTTAAGAATGAACCAGTACCTTCAACTTACTTCTTCACTATAACCTTCTTCATACTGTTGAAGAGCTTAGAGATCAGGTACTGGATTATACCTTTCTACGATCTCTACAGTGACTCTTGGCTGCCTCTTATCTCCATGAAGGCCAAGATCTCCTTGATTGCCTTGGCATCACTCGGCTGGAGTCTCTTCTCACCTCCGTACTGACCTTTCAACTATT